>JAVSCE010012279.1:600000-837380 GCA_032199065.1 Smutsia gigantea
TCAGACTCCACTCGGAAATAGAAGAAGACAGAGGTGATTAAAATGACAAGCTATTTTGATTTTCTTCACAACAAAATTAAACTTTATCAAGCTCTTTTGATAGGCAAAGCAGTTCACCGATATTTACTTATTTCACCTCCTAGCAACATGCTGTGGTTTGTTTTACTATTACCATTTGCTCGTTCAGATGACTGGGGGTCAGACTGAATCAACATGCAACACAGTCGCGTTCTTGAAGCCAACCTGAAAACCGCGTGCTCCTCGTGCCATACCACCTGCAGCCTAATTAGAACTGATTGTAGATTGAAGGCTAATTGTTAAGATACCTGTTGTCGCTTAATGAAATTAGCCAAAATAAAATTTTTAATGGAATATATAAACAATATAAATAGAAAATGAAATTAAAATGGAGGATTTTTTTTTCTCACTATTATAAGCAAGTGGTTTGAGTGAGTATATATTATGGGTTCTTAAAGCCTATCTGCTTTGTAAAATTTAATGTTTTCAATAAAGATTATAGCTTAATCAACTGAATGTGATTCAGTTTAAAATATTTTAGGACATGAACTAAAAAACATCAGAAAACTATTTTTTCAGATTATATGTATGACCTTTGGGTTTTAAAGTATAATGATGGTCAGACTGATTTAATTTACCTATCTGCTCTTTAAAGAAATTGCAAGATTAACTCAATAGGCTGGATTACTCAATCCAATTATAAATTTCTTTAAAGTATTACTAAAATAAAAAAAAACTATTGCACACACATAAAACAGAGTTGATGTCTTACAGTGCTAGACATAATAAAATTTCAGTGGAATGACATGACTTTAATATTTTGCTGAAATGCAATTAGTTTTTAATTAAGGTCAATATTCTTAGTTCTCAAACATAACGAGAATGGAAGGATCATTTCTAACAAGTATTATTTCATTATTTCAAGTAACAACAGTGTGAAAACCAGGGACTACAGCTGAACAATATGTATATTTTATAGTACCAATTATCAGGAAAGATCCCCAGATTTAAGGAAAGTAGTTTTAAAGTCATTGCCTTTCTAGTATAACAGTTAAAGTATTAAATCTGAGAAACATATTCAAACATATATGGATAATGTAATGCAACTTATTTGCATATATATTTGGATTTTCATCTTTGTGCATGATTGATATATAATACATAGACAAATTAATAAAAGAATGAGAGATCCATTGTTCAATGATTTATATCATTACTTTAATAATGATGTATTAATTTATAGTTTTAGTTAAATACCAGTTATGAACTATAATTTTAGACTTCAAATGACCTATATTTTTTCTCCCTTAATCTAGACGTTGTCTATTTAAAAGAAATGAAATTTTAAGTAGCCTAATGGACTAGAATTTGGCATTTTATTATATGTAAAGATGTCAAGAAATTCATCAAGATAAAATTTTGCATGTTTCATAATATCTGCCATTTTCCATATAAATAGGTAGGATTTTGATACCCTTTTCTGTACCTCACCAGGAGTATAGAAAAATAGTTGCTTTATCTTGTACATCTGTTGAAATGAACAGGAATATGTAGAAACTAAAAGTCTTTCTGATTGTTAGCTATATATCATTGAGTATATGCAGGAATTATATCAAAAATTCAGTGTTTCTTTTCCTTATGAATTCAGGCTTTCAATTTCCCTCAAAAATATAAAACAAATTTGTAAAAGCTAAAAAAAGTGATAATCCCTAAAACAAGAAAAATACCATTCAATTGTAGGTATCCCAGAAACCTGAGGCCATCCAATCAGGGACTACAAAAAGGATGGAACACACTCTCATTAGAATTAGAAGTTCATTTGAATTCTAAAGACAAATGTCTGGGTGGGTTAATAATTACCTTAAATCCTTTTGAAATGGTGGTTTGAAAATTATTAAAATAACTGTAGACTGGGTGGGTTTCCATTCATGAATCTTCTCAAATTTCACAGCATACTACTATTATTTTTTTAAACACCTTTGTTCTTATGACCAGATTATGGAGAATTTATTTTTTAGAAATCCCTGTGGTCCCTGATGCTAAACACAGTCAAGCACATAGTAAATTTTTGGAATATGTGTTGAATTGAACTCTTTTTCATTTTCTGTTTTAATTTATGGGCTGTTTTGTTATGTCTGCTTAAACTAGCCAAAGATTGTCATTATGTTAATCTGTTTATTAGTAATGCATTATTATTGTACTTTTTCACTTTTCTTTTTTAATTTCTTTCTTTTTTTTTTTTTTAAGAACTGAACTTCCTTGCTTTAAATCACATTGTGTAGGTAAAGACTGGCCTAAGAAGTGAATCTTTCTAGTCATTTAAATCTGCTAAACCTGTATTCCAGGGAGTCCTTCTTGTTATTTATTTTAGCTGATCTGGCAATACCATGCCTCTGAATTAGAGCTTTAAGTGTTTTCCATCTTAATGAGGGCTAGTATTCCTCTGAGGAGTAATAAGGCAGAGGGAACTAATCTCCTGCTTGATCCTGTCAATACAATCTTGTCCTACCAATAAAGAAGAAGTTAAATGCTACTACCTAATGGTAGGACTGATTAGAAAAAATGAAGGCAAGGTAAATTCCATTCCCTAATTTTGTCCAGCACATAGGGCAAATCATTCTTAAATGTCTAAAGCCATCTGAGTTATCTTTATACTTTAAATATAAAATATCTCAGTGTTCCAAAGTAAGTAATATATAACAAAATATCTTGGCAAAATTCAAATTGTACTTAATTACAATTCATAAGGGAAGTGGTCAGAGATTAAAGTTCAGATGCAGGATGTTTAGAATAGTACATATTGCAAAATTTTAAAGTAAAATATAAGGAATGGTTAAAAAATGTTACTATAATCAATGCTTTTGACTAGTAAACAGTGAGACACAAGAGTTTAAAATAAAGAATAAAATAATCTAGAGATAGGAATGGAGTAGAAATCATGGTTATAGACATCTGGATTTAATATGGTTACCATAACTGGCAATATGATTCTGTTTTTTCTGGTATAGTCTGATAATAAAAAGCAGTGTCTGAGGAAAACAAAATGCCTCTTGTCCATTAAAGAATTTTGTCACGTAAATGCAAATTAAAGGGAATGTGAGGAAACAGTTAATTTAAAAAAGCAAATTGTGTGCAAATCTATGCAAATACAAAGATGATAAACCTCTTGCCCCTGCTTTTAAGGTCAGCTTCCTCAATTCCAGTTTTGCAAAGCTTTAGAAATGCTTTGTTTATTTTTCTATAATAATCCTGGGTAAATACTGAAAGTATAATACTAACTTATTCAGCAAAGGCATTTATACTGCTGTAAATAAAGTCTAATGCAGCCTAAGAACAAAACATAATACTGGGATGAAGTTGTGAAATCTTGGAGTTTGGTCGCCAACTGGACAATAAATCTCTTGATCTGTAATGAGATGAATTATATAATTACAAGTTATAATATGGGGAAACATAAATAGGAGCACATCTTCTGAAGTCATACTCAAAGGAAATATCACATTAAGGAACATTCATAGTTCAGTACAGTTGTTAAAAAGTTAAAAAAGAAATTCTGATTAACTGCAGTAGAAGGAACATGAGTCAGGGATTTGTGTTTGTATTTTTCTCTAATGCATCTGTAGCACCAACTCAAGAATCCGTCAAGAAAGCCCTCGATAAGTATATGATGGACTAAGAACACTAAATTTATAAATTAATTTCTTACAATGTTAATCTGAGTTTCTTTCATTAATCCTAATTACTAAAAATCAAAAGCTATAGCCCATCGGAAATATCTCCATTAACAAGAAGTAAACATTTCAAAAATCAAACCAAAACAAAACATGGTAATATGTCAACTAATAATTGTTATGGCTTTATTGCCAGAACTGACCTGGCTCCTACATTTCTCTTTAAACTTATACTCTAATACGCCGGATGAAAAATGTGTTCCTATGTCTATACTGCGGAATTCGACAACTCCCATCTTCTATCAAAGAAAAATATATTTATAGCATCAAAATAGGACATGTGTGCAAATAGTGGCCAAGAATTAAATTTGCCTTAGAGCATACTTCAAATAACAACAAAACCCGAGAGCCTATTAAGAGCAATTATTGCACCTTTTCCTTGTTATATTCCCAAGGTTTACCCCAGTGCACACCACTGGTCAAACATCCAAAAAATACTTTCTACAAAGAACCAAAAGTAATAGAAAGAAGCGGTCTACAACAAATGAACCAATCTAGCACCAAGGAGTTAAATCTGTGTCTGCTGTTCTCCCAAGCCTTCTGAGCCACCATTTAATAAAAGCATTTCAGAACTCTGCATGTTTCTAATTAAAGAATGCCTCTTTAGCAATGAACCTTTGCACATCTCACCCAGTTGCCAGAGATGCTGAGATGGGCCATATTTTCATATGCTCATTAGCCTTACACTGCCTGGTATTGGCGATACACTCTAGATTTTTGAACTAAGCTTTTTTTCTGACAAAAAGCACCTGCTTTACCCATTATGTCCCCAAACACAATTTTGAAAACTTTTCACACTTCCAAGAATCACTCTTGTCAATATATTACTTTAATTTCTAAAATAACTCAAACTATCTTCAAACTCAGAGTTACAAAGAACTTAAAATACTAAATTACCAAAGAAGAGCAAAATAAACCTATATGAAAAAAAATAATCTATATTCCTGAAGAGTTTTTTATATAAAAAGAACCATATCAAAATAAACTTAAAAAATGGTAAAAAAAAAAAAAGAACCAGTCAGATTTTGAAGGATTTTATAAAAGTAAATGGGACATGACTATGTCTGACATATAAAAGCCACACCCAACATATCATGTACACACCAGCGGTAATTTTGAAATTCATGTTGTCTGAACTTGTCAGGAATTACTTTATGAATAATAATCTTAAGAATCAATATTACAGAACTTATCTGTGATCAAAATTTGGTAATTGGTCATTTTTAATGAACAGTTAATAATTACCTGGTTTCAAATCCTAAGCAAATAAGTTGTGATCTTCAGCATAGTCCTCTGCTGATCTCTATTATAAAGGACAGTAACTTATGTCAAAATTTTATGACTTTCAGGATGAAAGTTTCATGTGATGCTAGAGTAAACTCTTGTTTACCTTACTGTCTCAATATTATTACTGAGAAAAGAAATATTTTTAATAGTTAACCCCAGTAGTGTGCACTGGAGTTGCTGATTCTTATTCTATATCAGAATTGATTTCCTTAAATAACAGCTGTCAAGGATAGGTTTAAAGAGTAGTAATGACAAGAATGATCTTTCATATTCATCTGGCCTATCTTTATATGATTGCAATTTGTTGTTTTGTCTTTCAAACTGATTAAGCAGGAGATGTGTTGAAATGTCTGTATTTCATGGGTGGATGAAATAAACAATTGAAAACCTGCTAGGGTTCACTCTAAGAGGAAACATGGAAGCTCAAAATTATTTTTCCCCCCATTTTGTCACTATTTAAACATAATTAATTTTATGTTTTCACCTAAAACATAAAGATAGCTGCACATTTAAAAAGTCAATAGTCTGTCCCTTGATCTGAAAGTTCACAAATAAAGAGTGATGTATTAAAAAAATTGTATGTACCTTGCGGAGAAGAAGGATCATAAAATCCATAAGCTTCTGTTATGTCTCCATTCAAAGGTGAGAAAGGTGCTTAAAATACGTTAGCCAGAAAAAAAGTTTTAAGACTTATTTTGAAAGATAGGTAGAGTGCCCCTTAAGAAATTGCTCAAGATTCCCTTTTTCTTAGCAATGAATTTTCAGTTTCAATTCACAGAGAAGATTGGATTCACTTCTTAGTTCACATTTAAAACACAAAAGGCTGTTCTTGAGTTACTGTGAATAATGGGTTTAAACTTTGAATAAGTAGAAATAAGTATATCTTACCAATCTAGAAAACATACAGTCCATCATAATTGCTTATTCAAGAAACATTTTAATTAAAATTAACCATTCATTTAAAAACTCCATTTGGAGTGAAATTAGTCATAAGGAACAAAACATATATTTTTTAGTTGTTGCTTTTGTTAATTGCTAATTGACAAATCCTTTCTTATTTTATTTTGGAAACTATAGTCTTACATATTGTTCCACAGTGATATTGAAAATAATAATATAACATTTAGAAAGTCTACTGTAATATTGTCCTTGTATATTAGTGACAGACAGTAACCAGAAATTCAGTTACTGTAAGCTCAAGCACAGCCATTCAATTTAAATATTCTGTGTAAGCCAAACTTGGTCTATATATTAATATGTTTAGTGTTATATAAGAAAGTGTTGAGAATAGCATGGGTTAATTATTTTGAAGGAGCATTTTTTTTTTACATTATTATATTCAACCATTAACTATTTTCTTCTAAAAATTTAGATTGTGTTTATTATTATTATAAGATGTGTTCACTTCTGAAAAAGACTATTCCATCATCTCTATGTGTACATTTATACGGCTGATTTTTGAAACCATCATTCATTTTACCACACTAAAAACATGAAAGCCAGTTAAAAGATACTGTCAACTCCCAGGAACTTCCTGATTAAATTAACTTTTGTTCTCTATTTAGCTACACAGCGGGAACTTCTACACACAGAATTAAACTGCATGTCTAAAGCTGATACAAAAACTTGTATCTTAAAAGTATATGCTTATGAAATATATCACAAATAAAAAAAAACTAACTATATGCAACCTGAATACAATATGTGATTTTGTAGTATGATAACTGAATGAACCCATGCTTCAATTTTTAAATGTATTCTTTGATTTGATTTAATCACTTTTTCCAATTTGGCTCATATTTGTGGACATGTTTTAAAAAAATATTTGTTGGTTGTTAGTATTTAATGAATCTGTAATGTAGCAGTATGTTTATATACTGGCCACTATTTGACACTGAAAATCTAAAATGCATGCTTACTCAATTCTGGTCTTCTCAAGACTAGATTGTTTTTTAATAGTACAATATTCTTGAGATAGCTTTTAAAATTAACAAAATGCAGGACTCCAGAAAAGTTAATAAGAAACAGCTCAATCCTGATGAGATTGGCTGATATTCACAAAAATCAGGAAGAATAAGTCTATCTATAAATATTCTTTTACAATAAATCTATAATGGAATTTAAATGAAACACACCATTATGAGACAATAATTCTTTTATAGCAGAGAGCTACGATACATTTGGATGTAATGTTAACATATTTATTAACTTAATCAATAAATGTGTATTTTATAGATTTAATTTGCTGGAACTATAACAAGGTAGCTTCTTCACTAGCTATTAAAGGAAACATGTTATGCTTTGGGTGCTTTTAAAGGCATCCACAGCTGAGTAAATTAGGATTTAGGCATTAAAACACATGCCTAAATAATTAGTTTTAAGTTAAAATAGGCCAAACTACAGATGTGTACCATTTTTAACTCTAAACTGACAAAAATATAGAAATTTTGAGAAATTATGAATTGTGTTTAAGAGATAACAATGAATATAGGAGAATGAAAATGTACAGATTTCTTAATTTATTAGATTGAATGCCATTTCTCCACATCTGAATTTGTACTTTCATGGTTAAAAATAAACATTTAAAATCAATACAACTATTTATTTCATGATAAAGTACCCAGTAATCCAATCAGCTCATTAAAAATATGTTAGTTTTATCTTTCACTGTTAGGGGAAAAGATATTGGTTAGAGAATCATAACCAGTTTTATTTCGATTAGTAGAACATCATCTAATTATTCATGATTTGTCACTTTGGATATGAAATTGAGAAATATCCCAGAATGGTTTACATGAAAACTTTACTATAGAAGAGTGGATTCACAGACCATGAATTAATTGTCTGTGGAGGCTTTGTAACTGGACAGGTCTGCAAATGAGTAACTGGATATAAGTATTCCTAAAAACTCATCAAAAAATGCCTTGAACTGATAGTGATGAAAACCTTAAAACGTTATTGATGAGGATATTTGATGACCAGTATAAAATGGTTAAAGTGACTATCTGATATCTGTTTAAAAAAAAAAGTAAAAAATAAAATCTGGGCCAGAACTTGCAGCTATATATTTTCAGTAGAAAGGCCATTAGTGTTCATGATTAAATTTCACTTTCAGGGAATATTTTTCTCTTTTCTAGGATAGAGTAAATATTATTACACTATCCCCTTCTTTTAAGAATCAAGATCATCCATTACCAATCGATATTCAAACACAAATTTTTTTTTTCTTAATTCCCCTTTAGAACTTAGGAATTGTAAGTATTAAAAACACAAAGCTATATAGCAGTGCCTGGAGAAATTGGTTAGAGTTACCCTCTTAAATGTCTAAATGAAATTATCCAAGTAGTTGCTAAATTAAACATCAACAATGCTGGATGTCACCTAATTAATACTGGAAGAACTGAATATGAGCTTATAAAAGATGTTAGATGTTATAAAAGATGTTTATAAAAATCTGACTTTCTTTTAGTTTTTCCATTTTGAAAGTTGTTCAGGAGAATACTTTGATCTTGATTTCAATTAAGCTGACAGAAATCATCAGGTTACTAATATAAATCTTTAATTAATTAAATCAGACTTCCCTTTCACTAAATGACACTGAGAAGTCAATCAAGAACAACAAAATTTTTGTAAAAGTGACTATTCTCCCAAAACTACATTAAAGTGTTAACAAATATATGCCAATGAGAACTTATGTGCCTTAAGGGAATGAGTGTATTCTTGAAGTTTATTTTTTAGCTATACAATATCAAAACAAATTTGCTTGAACTTTATCAGAAACCATGACACCATAAACCAAGAATATTTGATACTAATGTGTTTTTAAAAAGTTGCATCAGCATTACTTCTTGCATGGAAAGAGAACTATACCAAAAATGACAAATAAAAAATTTAAATAAAAAAATCAAATGTAAATGGTATCTTTTTCAAAATATATTTTGTTTTCATAATATGTTGTATCTTAAAGCATTTTCATCCATCATTTTATCTATAAGAAGACTGTGACGTAGGTATTGTTTTCCCCATGTAAAAGATGAGGAAAATAAATGAAGAATGGTCAAAAGACTTCACTAAGAGCACATTAAAGAGGTGGAACTAGAACTGAAATAGAGGATGGAATTCCTAGATCACCTCACTCAACTTTTCACAGTAACCCACTATCAGAAGGTAAAGAGGAAAATGTTAAGAGTCACAGAAAAGTACCTCATTAATCATGTCATAATCATAATATCCAACATTTCTTTGTGATTTTTTAAATAAAATGTTTGTGTTAAACTTGCCAGATTGGTGTCTGAATTTTTAATACATCCAATTTTTTAAATTACTTAAATTGTAGACACTTATTTCAGTCAATAACTGCTTGGTTTACAGATAATATGAAAAAATCAAAACAACAGGAAATATAGAAAACTGAAGCATAGGTTGATAACAAAGAAACAAAGTTTTGAAGTCCTACAAATTGAGTTATTTGCATTTGTAGTGAGAAGTACATAAAGGCACTATTCTGAAAAAAAATTCCATTCTTATTTAAAGAATACATACATATAGGAGTAAGGCTAATTTTATATATGCATGTGTATGTATAATACACAAACACACAGTCTTTTAGAGTCCCAGTGGTTTCTTCCCGATTAGGTTTGATTTACTTAACTATAATATACCAATCATTTGCAAGAAGAAAATCAAGATATATTGTAATTAATAACAATGTACATTTTCATTATGATTTTGAGTTTATTTAAAAATCTCATAAAAGGCTGGAATCACATATTATCTGATTAATTGATAAATGAAATCAATCATATATATGGTATCACTTCTATATGACTTGGAAAACATTTGTAATGCAATGTAAATTTAAAATAATTCCTTCCCCATCCACCCAAAAATGGATACACACACACACAATAAGCATGTTCACTACAATAAAACTCCAGAAAGTAAAATGCAAAAATATTGAGGAATTGGAATTCATTGACAAATTACTTTCTTCAGTGGAGTAAAAATTACCCCTTGCATCAAACTAAGAAAAGCACTACAACTGCAATTTTGTGACCCAAAGTTGTAATTATCTTTCTTATTTCTTTAAGATGTTATCAGTGAGCCTTACAAGCAGAAAAATTATTGATCACAGATCCACATCAAAAAATTTAAGCAATAAAATATTTCAGAGAAAATATTAAGGAATACAATTTCTTAGAGAAGAGAAAGTGTTAGAAATAAATAGATTGTGTCTTATTAACATGTTTTACTTCACTGAGCTGTGGCTCCAGGCTCCAATATGCAAGCAAAACATAAAGCATTATAGCATTATCAATAATAATAAAACTTACTAAAACAATCAAAAATTATATTGTCATTTTAACTCAGATTTTTTGTTACATGTAATAATGGAAGAAATCTATTGGCTCCTAAAATTATACATCTACAAAACTTGGAATTAAGAAAAAAACTTTATTTATGGGAGATTTCCCATAATTTCCTAAATTTAGGTTTCATTTTTTAGTTTCTAACTGATTTCCTAAGCCCCAACATCACTATACTGTGACATATATAACATTGCAAGTTCCCACAAAATCTCTAAGGATCTTTTCGTGTGTGTGTAGTTGAGAAAATAACATGAAAATACCCACTAAACAGTCAGTTGAATTGCTAGTTCAAGAGGTCCTTAATAGTTCCGCAATTGTCCTTTATGTATTAAGGTCACAGACCTTAACAGGAAGCATTGTTTTAAGGCATTCCTTCAACTACTGTCTTACATACTTCATTAGGGTTATACATACCTTCCTCCAACTCTCTACCTCCCATCTCTTCCCCTCACCTAGGCCCAGTTTATGACTTTTGTAGCACTGTTAAACATTAAATGAATGCAAATTGCACATTTAAATGAATGCATGTTAAACATCTCAATGGATTTAAACAGTCCTTGAATATGAACATTAAGAAGTTATGCATCATAGTAGAACCATCTGAAAATACATTTACTTCATCGCTTGAAACAGGGAAAAATTATCACCGGATGGGTCAAACCCAGGTTACACGATCATCAATAAAATATAGACGTTCAGTCCTTACCTGTTTAACTGCATGATGACAGACAAATATCTAAACAGTACTCAAAACAAAGTCCCAAAATCTGAATCATCTGTCTTCCAAGATGCTGTGACAGTTTTATACCCTGGTGCTTTCTTCTTTGCCTACATGCATTTCACTGGCCAGAATACTGTCAGCATAGGTAGGGTTATTTTGCAGCCCTAGTCACTTCGTCCTCTTTTCAAGCTTCGGGTTGGCATCTCACCCAGCTGGAAACAGGCATCTTATCTTCGGAGGTAGAGCCTCTCCAGGGTTTCCCAGACCGATTCCCATTAGAAGGAGGTCCCTGCTCTAAACGGCTGGTCACGTTCTCGACCTGGTGCAAAGTAAGACGCTCTTTGGCTCAACTCTTGGAGACTAGGAGAACAGCCGTCAGAAACTCCAACTCTCTGCCACTGCCCGGCTGCAGAACCAGCAGGAACCAGCCGCCGGGAAGCACCACCCCCTCTCCCGTGCACGCCGGAGGGCAGCGACCCGGTCCCAGACCCTCCTGCCTCCCACCCACCCCCAGGAGAGGGGACGCAAAAATAAAAGCCAGAATTGAAAGGAGGTATTCTACCAGCTAAATGGCTCCCAGTCCTGATCTTTTCCTTGAACGTCAACCTTATTTTCCTTGCGCTAGCTCCAAGTTGAGGTCCAACTCTGTGCCCCCACCCCACCGCCCTCCGGATTCCTGCGAGCTAGCGAGGGAAGGCAGTGACGGTCAGCAGCATTCACACACAACACAGCCTGCGGGGTCCTTAGCCACTCTGAGCCCAACTAAACGGGGATGAAGAAGGTCCATGAGGGCTTTCCTAAGCAGGCACGCTGAAAACCCGTTATTTATTAGACTTAGGCATAGCTCATTAAAAAACAAATAAATTTAAAAAAAACGCAGAAGGATGTTCATACGACATTCTAGAAATCCCGAGTCTGCCCTCTCTCAGAAGAGGGTTTTGCTCAACTTCGACTGGAGGAAGGCTGGAAACGGTGTGTTAGGCGAGAGCGACCCCCGCCCTCCAGGCCCCAGCCCCCAGCCCCCGCCCCGGCGCGCCCCGCGCTCCAGGGCCGCAGATGCCCGCGCGAGCTGAGCGCCGCCGGGCTGAGCCCGAGCCGGCAACCCCCGGTCAGCGTGAGCGTCGCCCCTCTCCCAGTGCGAGCCTAGGGCCACCGGCAGCCAGGTCCTGCTTCCCCGGTGCCTGCGCCTGGGTGGCTTGGGCGCTGCCAGGAGCTGCGGAGACACCTCCAGATGGAGTCGCCTGTTGATAGCCCTGTGGTTAAAGCGTCCCTGGCTGCGGGGGCCTCTTACAGGTACATTTTCCCTTCGCAACCTTGAGTTTCAAGTTACAATCCAGCAAAGTGCACTTACCTAAATACCGTATGTCCGCGCCTTACTGGAGTGGAGGAGGTTAAGAAAAGACCTGACTGCACTGAAAGTTGTTTCCCTCCTCTCCCCTCCTTCCACCCCTGCGCGTCAGCAGCAGTCCTCCAAAGAGGTACTTAAATTGGTGAATTATGCTAAGCCCTCGTTTCTCAGTCACGGACGCTGATGGCACTTATCGAGCAGGACAACCAGACTGGGAAGGAGACCAGGTAAAAACTAGCGACGGGTGAGGGGTGCCAAGCGGTGCACACCCGTCTCAGCCCCGCTCTCGCGCTGGCAGCTAAGGGGGAAAAGCCCTTGAATCCTGTGACTGGGGGATGGGGTGACGCTGCAGCTGGAGTACTTTTATGTCTGCAAGCTAAAAGGGCTTTTGAATTTAAAAAAGCATTACTTCGATTGTCGCGTCAGCCATCAATGACGACAGAAATAGTTCCTTCCGCGAAATGAAAAGGAAAAAAAAGGAAAGAAAATCAGGAAAGAAAGAAAAGCTTAAACAATAGGTTCTCACCTCCATCCATACAATAAAGCAAAATACTGTAGAAACCAGGACTTGTTCTTGGGGGTTGGGGGGGGGGACGCTTTGAGAGAAAACCCCCAAACCTCAGCTTGCATTAGGGATGACTGGTAAATGCAGGTTTGGCATGTAATGAATACTGTGTCCTTGTCAATATGTGAAGTAAAAGCTAACGTTTAAATGTTTCTCAACACACTTATCCTTAAAGGGGAAGTGATAATTGTTAACTGTCATTGAAGCCCATAAAAATGTCCATAAAAGCAAAAAACACTGACATATTAACAACTTATTAAAACTTGAGTCTCAGGATTGGGTAAGTGTGAAAACTGAGGAAATTAAATTTTTCATCTAAAGCCTGTCCCTGAATTTTAATTTATTACAACTGAGATAATCAGTGCTTTCTTCTGATAGCTCTCTTCCTCTGAAATGAGCACTCGCGTCCAATTAACTGTTCACCAGCTAAATTCACAAAATCAGAACTCTACTTCCAAATATGATGCCTGAATTGAAATACAATACCCAGAATAATGTGTTCATGTGTGATTTGGGATGTCGTTAAAAAAAATGGTGCTCAAAACTCACACTCTTCTTACCATACAGTGGTTTTTAGTGCTTAGTGTCCTGCCAAATCCATAAAAATACACTTTATTTACTAAAGTCTTCCCTCAGTCATGTAATTGCTTGCCGTGAACAAATGCTGACCCGAGCAACCTTCTGAAAATCAGACTAGTGAACTTTCTCAGACCCTGCAATTGTCAGAAGGTCTCTTTTAAGCTCACTCTTAGATAAACATATAAAATTTGACCTTTCAAACAGCACAAGAATGTGTGCCAAGAAGCATTAATGGGAGGGGGGGAGGAGTGGTTAATGTTTCCTATAACCTGTAATATAAATGAGGACAGAAAAGAAAAAAAAAAACAAGAATGTAAAAGGTGATGAGGTAATTCATTATATGGACTATATCGTAATAGCACTATTGCAACTAATAGTCCAATTTAAAAACGGTGGCCACATAGATCCTTGAGTTATGAAAGTGAGGAAAACGTTAAAAAAATGAGACTTTTAAAAACTGAGTGAAGCTTATTAAAAATAACAATAGCAATAAGTTTCCAATAACATATAAAGAGAGTAACTTACCAGAGGACATTTCAGGCAGCAAGATGACTGTTAAGAAAAAATACATCCAGGACTCAAACATATTCCATCATCTTCCAAGTCAAGGTAAAGTGAGGAGCTGCAGGGTGGTGGGACTTTGAAACAATCAGCAGTTCCTGGTAGCATGTAACCAAACAAAAACCAGTTACGCGGAGAGACACAGCCCCCCAAGGGAGGGAAGCAAAATGTGAAAGAGGTGCCTTTTATGTTTGGGGGTTGGGGGCTTATTTCTGGTGATCCTCAGGCAGACAGTGAAAATTTAGGAACTGTACATCCCGCACAGTGGGGGGAAATAGAAGCGGTGTTACCCTAGAGAACAGGAGGTGGAATACAGATACATCTGTAAAGAGAAGTAAAAGGATGTGCTGAAGACGAGAGATGAGGAGAGAACTAGTGTGCAAGGCTGTAGTCTTCCTGATAGACACAGCAGCAAGAATGATTTAGGCTGCCGGGAAGGATCCAATGAGAACTGGAGAGGGCACTGCTTCGGAAATCCTTCTCTGATCTTCCCACTCTCAGTTCCTTAAGAGTTTCCTGCGTTGGGAACATTATGATTAGGATTAATAGTACCCCAGCAGTGCATTTCACTAGGTTTCCCTTGAACCCTCTCACTCGCTGCGACTGGGAGAGGCGTCGTAAGCCAAACACAACCAGCCCCCCAAATAAACCACTACGGTCACTTTAGGATGATCAAATCATCAGCGATTTGCACGGGGGGTAGAATGGAAGGGCTGAAGATGCGGATGAGGCCGAGTGGCTGGGCGCTTCGGGCGCTGCGCGGGAGGCTTAGGCAGGGGGCCTGGAACCGTGGTTGCGAGGCGGCGGCGGCGGCGGGAGCCCACCAGGTCCTGCTTTTCTCGGCGAATCCTGCTGCCCGAGACTCAAGTAATTGACTTCCATTCGAAACCTCAGCTCCTAATGCCTTGCTTTAGAACCTAGGGCTTTGGAGGTTCCGAGGATCTCCCTGGGGAAGCAGGTGGCAGTCTGTGAGGCTCCCGCGTCCCCGCGTCCCCTCTGATTCCTGCACAGTTACCGAGGGAGAGTGTGCTAGAAATGGCTTTGCTGCCGACTGCATTATCTTGCCATTTTGTTATCCCGATACCGCACAAACGATCGTCTGATCGATCGGGTAAGATTAGCTTTATTTCTTCTCCCCTTTTCTCTCCACGTCCCTCTCCCTTCTCCAAGCCCAAATCTCAAACCCAAATCCCAGTCTCTCTCGGTCTTTCTCTCTCCCTCTCCCTCTCTCTGCTTCTTCCTCTTTCTCTCTCTCTCTTATTCAATTCAGGAACTTCCCTTTCCTCTTTGAAACCTACTTCCCCCTAGGAAACTGCTTGTGTGACTGAGGGGTTAGTAATTTTCTTTATAATGATTTTCATGTGGCTGTGAAATGAATCCCCTCCCGCCACCCGCGGTACCCTCCTTGGAGAAGACCCCTCCCTCCCCAGGGGGTCTCTCTCAGAGCTAGGATCTGGGCAGAGAGCGCTGTGGGAGTCTTTTGCCCTCTGCTCTATCTTCCTCTGGACCCTGAAGCGTAAGCATTATACGCCTCTCTCTCTTTTTTTAGAAATAGAAGAGAAAGGTAGAGTGGAAATTGATTTCTTGCGGAGACTGAGGCACCGAATGATAGAGGGAATAAACAGTTGCTCTCGATAAAAATGTTCTTGGTAAGTAATCTTATTTTCTGCAGTTGAAAAGGAAACATATTGCTTTTCACTGCCCCATCCCCCACTCCATTCACTTATTTGCTCTCTGTATGTAAATCACGAGCTGGGTCAGTGAAAATTTTCTTTTCCTCCTACCTAGGAGGATAGTAGCATGTAAGGTTGAATTTGAACGAGGGGGCTTTAAAGGGGCAATATGAAGGCTTTAAGGTCCTTATTCAAAACCCAAACATAGGCAAAGCTTATTCCTGCTTGCTTGCTAAAGGGGTATTTAAATAATATTTATTCAAATTATTATCTAATTTAATGACAATTATTTCTTACTAACTCTTTTTCCTTTATTAAAATAGTTTCCACTAATAGCCCCATGTCTGTGTTTTCCATATACCTTGGCCATGTTCTAAAATATAATACTCTTTCATTTCCAGAAGTGAGAACGTTTATTTTCACAGTATGGCAAGGAAGTTAGAGCTATAGAAACCCCTTATTTATGGATACATCTTGATTCCAATTCTTGTACCAGATTATCAGTTTCCAAATAGTAGTAGTGTTACAAATTAATAGTGTTCAAAATAATTATTTGCATGTTGTGGTAATACCTATGAATTCATAAAGCCCTCTGGTTTTCCTAAGTCTAGAGTACCTCCAGCCTGTACATGCTCATTATGTGAAGAGTGTGCATAGTAGGAAGGAGTCAAACAGCTCTGGATGGTGCTTACATCATGTGTCATCAAGTGTGCAGAGTAACAAATCCTACAAATTGTGTATACTTGGTTTCTCAAGTGTAAGCTGAGCATTTTGAATGGGAAAAAGTAAAGGACATGTCCTCTGAGACAAATCATTGTAATTTTGAGTTGTGGAATGTTGTTTAATAGTGAGATATTCACATTTTCCCTCCATTGCTGTCAATCCTTGCCCTGTAAACTCCCTATCCCCAAATTTAATGCTAAAGAATAAGCTTATTGGCACAAAATTTATTCTGGATCTAAACAGGATGGCCTTAACCTCTTCTGAAATATCTGAGTAAAATTCCATTGATGAGAATAGGCTTCATTTCAGGTAATCAATTTTCTCGAAATCTCTAGTATCAAATCCCAGAAGAGAGAGAGCAAAGGGCATATTACAACAGCAAGGCAAACTGTACATCTGTGAAAGTATCTATAATCTTTTTTAACTATCAAAATTGGCATGGGAAGAAAATTGAGTAAGGACATGTTTATACAACTTTTTTTCTTTCTCTCCTTAGGCTGTACTCCAGCCCTAATGATGTCCTAGAGCAGAAGTTTTTCTTCAGTCATCTCAATTCACCAAAAGGATGATTTCCATAAATGTCTCTGTATTTTACATGGGCTGACAGGTGTTGTTAGGAGCATCTGAGGTCCACATAAAGAGGATGAATATCCTACATTACATTCATTCCAAATACAACCTTAACAGTTGTAATAGATAGAAAGCTTATTTTTCATATAAGATTTCAGTGCGCTGCCTAAACATATTTAACTAATCTGTTATTTGAAAAAGTACAGTTGTTTGTTGAGGACTCAAGCTGACTTACATTAGAAAATGTGACATTCCAATTTTTACTTTTATGTGAAATAAATGTGAGGTTGCTTTTCTTTTAAATATTTGGAGAAAATTTCAGAGTTAAATATGTTAATTTTGTATTCCTTAACTTTAAAACAGTTTACAGCACTTAAAGTTTACAAAACAATGTAAGTATTTGAGTATTATATTAAATTGTATGATTACATTTGATCAAATCTCAAGATAGAGCCATAGGCTTTTTATCTCCTACTTGGCATTTATTTTTATTTGCCTAGTCTGTTCTTAGAACTACCTCAAAAGTTGTTTTTTATTGTTGTTGTTGTTGTTTTTTCAATTTTGTGTATGTCGTTTCCTGGATAATTTCATTGCACATCTGTAGTATTTTAGCACAACTTATATTACTGATAATGTTTTTGTTTGCTATCTTGGCTCCTTCTTCTTTTAAGTATATGGATGCCATCTAACATTTCTTATCTATTAGTCCACTAAAATTTCTAATCTAAAACTAACATTCAATACACACTGTATTAGGCAAATTGTGAAACAATTTGTTTATGAAACTAAATGTCAATAAGCTTCAAATAATTTTAACCTTAAATCAGATTTATAACAAAAATGCATTATAATAAAATAAGTAAAAAGCTTTCCTTATATACAAAACACAGTCATACAAAACATACATTTATGCATACATAATTACCCTCCTTATATTCAAATTTTCTCATTTTAGACTTTGCTCTTTTCGTTTTAGATCTTTTTTTAAAAAAGTGTCTACAGTTTTATAAATACCTAAGTGTGCAAGCATCTTCATGTCTTACTCCATAAGATCAATATGATACTAGATAAACTGAGCTAATATATTCAAATCTTAAAAAAAGTACAGAAGTCCCCCCTTATCCATAGGGCATATGTTCCAAAACCCCCAGTGGATTCCTGAGACCATGGATAGTACAACTCTGTATAGACTGTGTGTTTCCTATACATACATACTTATGATAAAAGTTTAATTTATAACTTAGACAAAGAAGAGATTAGCAATAACTAAGAATAAAATAGAATAATTTAATAATATGCTGTAATAAAAGTTATGTAAATGTGGTCTCTCTCTCAAACTGTCTCACTGTACCATATTTACTCTTCTTCTTGTGATTATATGAGATGATAAAATGCCTAGTTGATAAAATGAAGTGAGATGAAGGACATAGGCATTGTTACATATCATTAGGCTACTGTTGACCTTCTGACAACACATCAGAAGGAGGATCATCTGCTTTCAGAACACGGGGTTGGCTGCCAGTGACTGACACCATGTAAAGTGAAACCAGGGATAAAGGGAGACTACTGTATGCTGGAACTTGAAGGAACTTCAAAGATCATTTACTCTAACTCCACCATCATGGTAAAGAAATTGAAAACTGGGGAGACTAATGTAGTTATACACTAACTAACAATTCAAAGAACTTTAAATGTAGTTTTCCTAATTTCTTCACTGGTATTAATTCTAAATCAATTAAATGCTGTTCCTAGCTTCTAAAACAGGTATTGCTTGAGGCTGGGATAGGGAATACATGAAAGAAAGAGAAAGTGGAGGACTTGCAAGATGCCAGCTTGAGAGGTGAGACAGAGAGCTCCTCCCAAAACCAAACATTGTACAAAAATATAGTTAATTAATACAACTAACCTTAAAATAGTAACAAGAAAGAAGGCTGAACCAGACTGCAAACAGACCTCACGAAGACAGCAGACCTCAGGAAACAGGGTAATGTAGGAGAACCTTAATCTGGCAGAAACCAAGCCCTTCCCCCACCCCAGCTCACTGGCAAGTAAGAGAAATTGAGCAGGGGAGGGGGGGAAAGACTGGAACTGCTGAACACCTACCCCTAGAGATCTGCTTTGTGAGCGGAATCCTATAGTGTGTGGTGCTCTGGATATCAGGGAGCTTGGACAGGGGGAGTGCTTGAGAAATTCTCATTCCTGCTGTTTGTGGAGGAGAGGATGCACACACGGCCGCTCTGTGTCAGAGGAAAGGCAGGAGAGGGCTGCTGAAGGGGTGGGGTTTCCACAGAGCTTGCTGTGCAGGAGAAGGGAGAGCTGGACAAGGTTGCCTGGGTGCCCTCTGCCCACCTGGTTGGGAACTTTGAGGAGCTTCAGGTGCTCCATCCCCCTGACTGCCTACTCAGCTCCGAGGCCCCCACTGTGACACACAGCCAGCCTAGACTTTGTACTGGCCTGTAGGCATCTGCTCGCAAACCCACACTCACTGCACAGACATCAGGCCAGTCAGAGGGAGGCCCCGATTATAATAGCTAGAGACACAAAGCACAGATTACCCGTGTGTGCTTGGCCCACTGCCTCCAAAACTGGAGACAGGCACTGCAGACGGAAAGAAGGAAACAGATCTTTCCTCCCACCAGGCACCAGCTCTGCTCCCCTACATCCCCCAACAATACTCTAGGTGCTGAGCAGCTCCAGAGACTGGAGTTTCTGGGCACTAGTGGGCACCACACAGAAATATGGAACGACAAAAGAACATGGTTCAGACCAAAATCTCACAAATCTGAGAAAGAGGGCCAGATGAAACTGAACTCACCAATCTTCCTGAAAGAGTGTTCAAAATAAAAATTATAAACATGCTTAAGGAGGTACAGAAAAATATTCAAGAACTCAGGAATGAATTAAAGTTGGAGATTCATTCATTAAGAAATTCCATATCTGAAAAGCAACATACAATAGAGGGATTTAAAAGCAGATTAGATGAAGTAATAAGAGACAGTAAATGGAATAGAAATTAGAGAAGAGGAATTCAAAGAAGCTGAGACACAGAAAGAAAAAACGATCTCTAAGAATGAAAGAATATTGAGAGAACTGTGTGACCAATCCAAATGCAAAAATATTCACATTACACGGGTACCAGAAGAAGAAGACAGAGAAAATGGGATAGAAAGTGTCATTAAAGAGGTAATTGCTGAAAATTTCCCCAATCTGGGAAGGAGATAGTCTCTCAAGCCATGGAGGTGCATAGATCTCCCAACACAAGCGCCCCAAGGAAGACAACATCAAGACATATAGTAATTAAAATGGCAAAGATCAAGGAAAAAGACAAACTTTTAAAAGCATCTAGAGAGAGAAAAAACATCACATACAAAGGAAAACCCATCAGGCTATCATCAGACTTCTCAACAGAAACCTTACAGGCCAGAAGGGAGTGGCATGAAATATTTATTGCAATGAAGCAGAAGGGCCTTGAACCAAGAATACTTTACCTGGCAAGGTTATCATTTAAATTTGAAGGAGGGATTAAACAATTTTCAGATGAGCAAAAGCTGAGAGAATTTACTTCCCACAAACCACCTCTACAGTGCATTCTGGAGGGACTCCTATAGATGGAAGTATTCCTAAGGCTAAAAAGATGTCAGCCAAGGGAAGACAAAGAATACAGAATATGATTCATAACATACAAAGAGTGGAGGAAAAAAAAAAAAGAACCTTTAGGCTGTGTTTGTAATAGTATATGAAGTAAGTTAAATTAGACTGTTAGATAGTAAGGGAATTACCTTTGAACCTTTGGAAACCACAAATCTAAAGCCTGCAATGCCAATAAGTACATACCTATCAATAATAACCCTAAACATAAATGGTCTGAATGCACCAATCAAAAGATATAGAGTTACTGAATGGATAAAAAAACAAGACCCATGTATATGCTGCCTACAAGAGACTCACTTCAAACCCAAAGACATACACAGACTGAAAGTGAAGGGATGGAAAAAGATATTTCATGCAACTAATAGTGAGAAAAAAACAGGAGTTAAAGTACTTGTATGAGACAAAATAGACTTCAAAACAAAGTAAGTCACAAGAGACAAAGAAGGACATTACATAATGATAAAAGGGTCAGCCAAACAAGAGGATATAACTATTATAAATATATATGCACACAACACAGGATCACCTACATGTGTGAAACAAATACTAACAGAATTTAAGGGGAAATAGAAATAAAATGCAATGCATTCATTTTAGGAGACTTCAACACACCACTCAGTCCAAAAGACAGATCAACCAAACAGAAAATAAGTAAAGAGACAGAGGCACTGAACAGCATATTAGAACAGATGGACCTAATGGACATCTACAGAACACTCCATCCAAAAGCAACAGGATAAACATTCTTCTCAAGTGCACATTGAACATTTTCAAGAATTGATCATATAGTAGGCCACAGAAAGAGCCTCGGTAAATTAAAAAAGATTGAAATTGTGCCAACCAGCTTCTCAGATCACAAAGGTATGAAAGTAGAAATAAATTACACAAAGAAAACAAAAAAGCCCACAAACACATGGAGGCTTAATAACATGCTCCTAAATAACCAATGTATCAATGACCAAATAAAAACAGAGATCAAGCAATACATGGAGACAAACAACAACAATAATTCAACACCACAAAATCTGTGGGATGCAGTGAAGGCCGTGCTAAGAGGGAAATATATTGCAATGCAGACCTACCTCAGGAAAGAAGAACAATCTCAAATGAACAGTCTACACTCACAATTAATGAAACTAGAAAAGGAAGAACAAATGAGGCCCAAAGTCAGTAGAAGGAGGGACATAATAAGATTAAAGCAGAAATAAATAAAATTGAGAGGAATAAAACAATCGAAAGAATCAATGAAAGCAGGAGTGGTTCTTGAAGAAAATGAACAAAATACATAAACCCCTAGCCACACTTAAGAAGAAAAAAAGAGAGTCTACATACATAAACAGAATCAGAAATGAGAAAGGAAAAATCACTATGGACACCACAGAAATACAAAGAATTATGAGAGAATACTATGAAAAATTATATGGTAACAAACTGGATAACCCTGAAGAAATGGGCAACTTTCTAGAAAAATACAACCTTCCAAGCCTGACCCAGGAAGAAAGAGAAAATCTGAATAAACCAATTACCAGCAAAGAAATTGAATTGCTAATCAAAAAACTACCTATGACCAAAACCCCTGAACAAGATGGTTTCACTGCTGATTTTATCAAACATTTAGTGAAGACCTATTACCCGTCCTCATTAAAGTTATCCAAAATGTAGGAGAGGAGGGAATACTTCCAAACTCATTCTACAAGGCCAACATCACTCTAATACCAATACCAGTCAAAGACACAAAAAAAGAAAATTACAGACCAATATCCCTGATGAACATAGATGCAAAAATACTCAACAAAATATTAGCAAACCAAATTCAAAAATACATCAAAATGATCATCCATCATGATCAAGTGGGATTCATCCCAGGGATGCAAGGATGGTAAAACATTCGAAAATCCATCAACATTATCCACTACATAAATAAAAAGAAGTACAAAAACCACATGATCATCTTCATTGATGCTGAAAAAGCATTTGACAAAATTCAACATTCACTCATGATAAAAACTCTCAACAAAATGGGTATAGAGGGCAAGTACCTCAACATCATAAAGGCCATATAGGACAAACATACAGCCAACATTATACTTAACAGCAAGAAGCTGAAAGCTTTTCCTTTAAGATTAGGAACAAGACAAGGATGCCCACTCTCCCCACTTTTGTTCAACACAGTTCTGGAGGTCCTAGCCATGGTATTCAGACAACACAAGAAAATAAAAGGCATCCAGATTGGCAAGGAAGAAGTTAAACTGTCCCTGTTTGCAGATGACATGATATTGTATGTAAAAAACCCTAAAGAATCCACTCTAAAACTATTAGATCTAATATCTGAATTCAGCAATGTTGTGGGATACAAAATTAATATATAGAAATCTACTGCATTCCTATACACTAACGATGAACTAGCAGAAAGAAAAATCAGGAAAACAATTCCATTCATAATCGCATCCAAATGAATAAAATACCTAGGTATAAACCTATCCAAGGAAGTAAAAGACCTATACCCTGAAAACTACAAGACCCTCTTAAGAGAAATTAAAGAGGACACTAATAAATGGAAATTCATTGCATGATCTTGGCTAGGAAGAATTAATATTGTCAAAATGGCCATTCTGCCTGAAGCAATCTACAGATTCAATGCAATCCCTATCAAAATACCTACAGCATTCTTCAATGAACTAGAGCAAATAGTTCTAACATTCATATGGAACCACAAAAGACCCAGAATAGCCAAAGTAATCCTGAGATGGAAGAATAAAGCTGGGAGAATTACACTCCCTGACGTCAAGCACTACTACAAAGCTACAGTAATCAAGACAATCTGGTACTGGCACAAGAGCAGGCCCATAGACCAGTGCAACAGAATAGAGAGCCCAGATATAAACCCAAGCATATATGGTCAATTGATATATGATAAAGGATCCATGGATATACAATGAGGAAGTGACAGCCTCTTCAACAGCTGATGTTGGCAAAACTGGACAGCTACATGTAAGAGAATGAAACTGGATTACCGTCTAACCCCATACACAAAAGTAAACTCAAAATGGATCAAAGACCTGAATGTAAGTCATGAAACCACAAAACACTTAGGAAAAAATATAGGCAAAAATCTCTTGGACATAAACATGAGCAACTTCTTCATGAACCTATCTCTTTGGGCAAGGGAAACAAAAGCAAAAATGAACAAGTGGGACTATATCAAACTAAAAAGCTTCTGTAGAGCAAAGGATACCATCAGTAGAACAAAAAGACACCCTACAGTATGGGAGAATACATTCATAAATGACATATCAGATAAGGGGTTGACATCCAAATTATATAAAGAGCTCATGCACCTCAACAAACAAATGCAAATAAGCCATTTAAAAAATGGGCACAGGAGCTGAACAGACAGTTCTCCAAAGAAGAAATTCAGATGACCAACAGGCACATGAAAAGATGTTCCACATCACTAGTCATCAGAGTAATGCAAATTAAAACCACAATGAGATATCACCTCACATCAGTGAGGATGGCCAACATCCAAAACACAAACAACAACAAATGTTGGTGAGGATGTGGAGAAAGAAGAACCCTCCTACACTGCTGGTGGGAACGTAAACTAGTTCAACCATTGTGGAAAGCAGTATGGAGGTTCCTCAAAAAACTCAAAATAGAAATACCATTTGACCCAGGAATTCCACTCCTAGGAATTTACCCTAAAAATGCAGCATCCCAGTTTGAAAAAGACATATGCACCCCTATGTTTATCACAGCACAATTTACAATAGCAAAGAAATGGAAGCAACCTAAGTGTCCATCAGTAGATGAATGGATAAAGAAGATGTGGTATATACACACAATGGAATATTATAAAGCCATAAGAAGAAAACAAATCCTTCCATTTCCAACAACGTGGATGGAGCTAGAGGGTATTATGCTCAGTGAAATAAGCCAGGCAGAGAAAGACAAGTATGAAATGATTTCACTCATCTGTGGAGTATAAGAACAAAAAAAAAACTGAAGGAACAAAACAGCAGCAAACTCACAGAACCCAAGAATGGACTAACAGTTACCAAAGGGAAAGGGACAGGGGAAGAGGGGTGTGAAGGGAGGGATAAGGGGGGAAAAGGGCTATTACAATTAGCACACATAATATAGTGGGGGTGGGTGTAGGGTGGGGGGATACAGGAAAGGCAGTATAACACAGAGAAGAGAAATAGTGATTCTATGACATCCTACTACCCTGATGGACAGTGACTGCAATGGGGTATGTGGTGGGGACTTGATAATAGGGGTAGTGTAGTAACCATAATGTTGCTCATGTAATTGTATATTAATAATAGCAAAATAAAATTAAAATTAAAAAAAGAAAAAGAAAGTGGTACTAAGATGAATTACTCACAGAGTTCTTGGAGTTTATTTTCTTGATAACTAATACTCTTCATTGTAGAATGTCTTTATTTCCCTGCCTTGTTTTACCCTCCTCTGTCACCCCACTCCAACCCTCCGTGATAAGGGAACATTTCATGATGTAATTTTACTTTGTCACTAAAGATTCTCAGTGTTCTTTGTGTATATGCATTTGTTTGTTCTGCAGACTATTTTAAACTGTAGATAATTCCAAGCCTCTGCAATATTATACTCTTTCATGTCAGCTCTGCGTTCTACTTTTTAAAGTGTCTATCAACATAACAAATAAGATTATATCAAGAAAAAAGCCATCATCTCAAAATCAGGCTTTAATTAGACAGTGACTTACATTTGACATCACACACACACAGTCACACACACACATGCACACATGCACAATATGAAAAAAACAGAAATTGAGATAATGCATTGTGATAGAAACTTGATGCAAAAAAGAAATCCATGTTCCATTAAAAAATGGCTTTCTTAATTAGGAGAAAAACTGTAAGACTTCAGCCATTTTCTGTAAAATCTTCTCGATTCTTTCATATACATAAATTTTTGAGTATTACGTGCAAGCTATTGTTTTCAGAAATGGCAAGCCTGAAAGACAAACATCTACACTGCAATCTATTGCCATTTATCATTACTTCAAAGAGGTTATCATTCTTGGATTAAACAAGACAAGAATAGAATAAAATCTGAACATATTTTTAAATGCTTATAATGTGCACTTATAAAATTGAAATTTTGCACTAATCTGAAATATTGCAAAAGAGGGAACACATATAAGAAAAAAATTTTATTGGCTAATTTACGCTTTAACGGTTGAAAATAAAATCCACCCTTATTTCAAAACCTATTTGTTGATGAATAAAACTTTCTAATTTTAAAGGGAAAGATAAGTAGACTCATAGAATTATTTATTTTAAAAGCCTACTGTCGACCTATTTCTTTCAATAGATCATCTTAATATCAACTGTGTGATTGTGATTTAGTTATAAATAGCTCATGTATGAAGTAATAAGTCTCAAAGAGCTTAATTAATTTTCCAAAAGTCGCAAACTAAGTAGATTCAGAATTGGAAAAAGTTTTATGGCTCCAAAGTCAGGGTGAATTTCCTTGTATCTTCTAGGCACATAAAGTTCTGGTATAATAAAAGTATTCTGGAAGCATGTGTTAAGCAGCATTTCTATTGCTATATGTGTTTTTATGTGATTGATAATGTCTTCACATGTATGTTTAGAGCCTAACCTATTTCAAAGCACTATCAGTTACCTGAAGAAGGAACCGTGATTGTGTTTTTTCATGTTTATTTTCTCAACTCCCTCACTTTGTATCTCTACCACATAGTACAGAACACTGTACAAAGAGGAAGTTCAATAAGTATGAATTTAATGGATGAAATTAAGTACTTCCCCAAACTTTCCTTCTTCAACATTCTTAGCTCACTGTACCTAATTTTAAGTGAACATTCAGAAATATTTTTACTAAATGACATTCTTCAAAATATTTTCAGAATATTTGACAAATATTTGGCCTAGTAAGCCATGTTAAAAATGACAACCCTTTACCAAAGTATGTGACTTTATATTTTAATACATACCTTCCTATCTGCCATACTACTTTATCTCATTATACTATAAATTAAAGCATTGTGTTTATTTGAAAATGAAAGAAATATGGTATGAAGAAATTGAAGCACTGTTTTTCATTACTAAAAGAAATAATTGAGTTCTTTTTATTCACCACAGTCTATTATTAATTTGTTACAGGGAAGAAGAAATATAATGAAAATATCAAATTATTTGTTAATTTTATTAAATTATTTATGTAGGTAAAAATTCATCTGTCAACATTTGCAGGTAAGATACATTAATAAAAGAGTGAAATGTTTCTAAAATTATGAACTGAATAATACAACTATCAGTTTCTATAATATTTGCTATTCAGAAATCTCAGAATTAAGATTTTTTTTTACATAACAAAACTGATTATTTTCTAAATTATTTGTACTACCAAAATCTATTTATGAGTGTAATGACCAAAATGTATTCATTGGCATAGGGGTTATATGATTTAATGTATTATCAATTGGCATGTATAAACTTGTACAGTTTTTGAAGTAACTTACAAAATGACAATATTGCAAACATTCAAGGAAATGATCTGATACAACTTCCTTATAATCCTTCTTAGTATCTGAATTTCAATGACTATTGAAGTGTAGTAGAAAAATAGCTCCCCAAATGCCCACATTCCAATTCTCAGAATGTGTAACTAGGTTACCTTGTAAGCAAAAGAAAGTCTGCAAATTTTATAAGGTTAAGGACTTTTGACAAACAGAGAGTAGCCTGGATTCACTGTATCTGCCTAATGTCATCATGAAGTATCTTTGCAAAGGAGGACAGAGAGATAAGAGTCAGAAAAGGAGATCTGATGACAGAAACGGATGGAGTGATGGGGAACCACTAGCCAAAGAATGCAGACAGGACGTCCTGTAGAAACTGGAAAAGGGAAGGACACAGATTCTTCCTTAGAGCTTCCAAAATAAATGAAGCCTTGCTACCCATTTTAGATTTCTGACATCTAGATCTGTAAATTAATAAACTTGTGTTGTTTTAAGATACAGTGTATTTTTGGTATTTTTATAACAGCAGCAATAGGAAATAAATAGAGCCAGTGATGCAAAGAGTTGGAAAATAAGTAGTATGTTCTTTCCTCTTTAGGGACTTTATGATTTCACAGCAAACACTTGCTTCAAGGTCACTCCATTCCTCTTGGTACTGAGCAAATCACCATCTTTTATCAAGATGAAACTTGATTCCATCAAGAGTCAAGTTGATTCTCTTGGTCCTTTTCTTTCTTGTTTTGTTTTGCTTTTTAATTATACCACAATATTTTCCTAGGGCCGGAAGTGACTCACGCACGGCCGGCAGTGGGGTTGCCATAGAGGCGGGGAGACGCGTGGACCCCGCTGCTCTGAGCACCGCTTCCGGCCATATCCCAAGGGGCCTGCGTTGTGGAGTTGGGGGCAGGCAAGGGTCTCCAGTGATCGGGACCGCGGCTGCCGCCCCGCGAGCGGGATGTTCCGGGGTCTGAGCAGCTGGTTTAGCTTGGAGCAGCTGGCGGCTAGTGGCCCGCCGTCCGTGGGAGCCGGGGAGCCTGCGGGAGACGCTCCACCCGAGCAGCGCGCTGAGGCGGTGGCGGAGTCAGCGGATGGGGAGCCTCAGCAAGCGGGGGACCAGGAGCTCCTTCGCCAGGCCAAAGGCCTCGGCACCTATCTATTTAACTTTGCAACCGCTGCTACAAAAAAGATAACTGAATCAGTTGCTGAAACAGCACAGACAATAAAGAAATCAGTTGAAGAAGGAAAGATAGATGACATCACTGATAAGACAATTATAGGAGATTTTCAGAAGGAACAGAAAAAATTTGTTGAGGAACAGCATACCAAAAAATCAGAAAGAGCAGTGCCCCCGTGGGTTGATACTAATGAGGAAGAAACAATTCAGCAACAAATCTTGGCCTTATCAGCTGGCAAGAGGAATTTCCTTTGTGACCCTCCAGCTGGTGTGCAATTTAATTTTGACTTTGGTCAGATGTATCCTGTTGCCCTGGACATGCTTCAGGAGAATGAGCTGCTGAGCAGGATGAGATTTGCCCTTGTTCCTAAATTTGTGAAGGAAGAAGTGTTTTGGAGGAGCTACTTTTAAAACCGGGTCTTCCTGATTAAGCAGTCAGCCCAGCTCACAGCCCTGGCCGCCCAGCAGTGGGCCATTGGGAAGGAAAAGAAGATCCACAGCAGAGAGGGTGAGTTGCCACTGACAGAGGCAGTATGGCCCAAAACGCCACCGGTTGTAATCAAATCTCAGCTTAAAACTCAAGAGGACAAAGAGGAAATTTCTACCAGCCCGGGTGTTTCTGAGTTTGTCAGTGATGCCTCCGATGCCTGTAACTTAGATCAGGAGGACCTGAGGAAGGAGATGGACCAGCTGGTGTTTGACCAAAAGGAGCAAGAGAAAGAAGCCATACCAGAAGACGAATCTGCAGATTGGGAAAAAGAACTACAAACAGGAGCTTCAAGAATACGAAGTGGTGACAGAATCGGAGAAGTGTGATGAAAACTGGGATAAAGAAATAGAGAAAATGCTGCAGGATGAAAATTAGCTATTTCCTGAAATAAAGGAATAATCCTTAACACTCTGTAACTGACATTAAATTCTAGATGGCAACACTCACTGAATCAGAAGACACAAAATAGTATAACTTCATGAAATCCAAAATTATTCTCTCTTCAAGTCAAAACTTGCCTCTTTTACTTAAAAATATATAGACCAGTTATTCTAATAATCAAAAAAGGATGTTTTATGTGATATTTCTTTAGTATAAATCTAGTTAGAGATATAGTCAGTATGGATATCTTTGCCACAGAAACACAAGTAAAATTTTAAAAGTTCTGTTTTCCATAAGGTCAAAAATATGATTTATTCTTCAGTTGTGGTTTTCTAAACATTTGTACTTCTTGTTGCATTTTCATTGATATATGTATGTTAAAGTACTTGATAATGGATCGATAACTATCAAAATGACCAAATTGTAGCAAAGAACTTAAGAAGAAGCACTTTCAGGACTATTTTCTTGCTAGATATTTTCTGAAATCTTTCTGGAAGCCAAGAGATAATTATGATGATTTTAATGCTAGAAATACACACAATTTGCCATTGAGGAGTAACTGTGCAAAAATACTTTCTCTTGGTCCTTTTCTTTCTTGTTTTGTTTTTTAATTATACCACAATATTTTCCTAAATTCACGTGATGGTTTTGTAAAATGCAGGGCCTTTCAATGTTTTTTTTTTGTAATAATGACCTACAGAATCACATTCACCTTAAAGTCTCTTGTTCCTGTTTAAATCATCACCACATATAAATGTTTTAGCTTTGTTTGTCTAAATTAAACTGTTAATCTTTATTTAAAAAAATAAATAAAAAAAAATAAGCTACTTGATTGTCAATTCTCTTGGTAGCTCTAAATTTTGTTAATACTTATACTTCCTATTCTGAAGAAAAACACACCTTGTAGGAGGATGAAAAACAATCTTTCATATTGATCATGGAGTTCTGCCTCTGAGGAGAAAATATGAATTTACAGACAAAAGCAATTTTAAAAGACTATATAAAAGGGATTCACTTCATATTTATGGAAGGAGATCAAGCCTAAAAGTCAATTCAACAAATATTTATTGAGCATTTATTCAACAATCATTTATTGATAGTGTTATATATAAGAAGCAAGTTCTTAATGCAATAAGGGTATAAAAATAAGTTACACTGTGTCGTAATAGGAGGATAAAGGGAGTATACTGATAAATATAAAAGTCTTTTGACTCCATCTTTCACTCTATTCACATCATCAATCATCATTTCATTAGAAAGAAAAACAGATGCATTGATTGTCATCTACTGGCCAAGCATTTCTTAGGATAATGTGCTGAATAAGCTAACCAAAATCATAGATCTCAAGTACCATGCAATATTTACACAATTATAACAATAATAACAAAAGAAAATAATAAGCCTAGAGTTGAGTAATTGCTGTTGTGTTTAGCCTGGGCCTAAGATCTCTTCAGTACTTTGAACATGCTTCGTTAATTTACATTACTTACTAGCTTCTGGAATCATGTAAGTTTGCTAACTCCTGCTTATACTTGTTGGCCAGAAGAGTTTGCTTAGAGTCTAGGAGGCAACAGTTGCAGTAGGATGTATGTTTTCTTCAGTGTAAGTTTAAAGTTGTAATGAGCAACTCCAACCTTCTGTTGTTAAACCAAAATTTTAATTTTGTGTTATGCATAATTCAACTGAGTCAGCAGGATGGATGTGGTGATCTGATACACAGTGAATCAGGGACCCACATATGTTCTACTTCATGACCTAGTGTTCCACTAAGTCCTGAGATATTCTCTATTAATTTGGTAAATGTGGGAGAGAGAGATAATATGAAAGATCACTTCGGAGAGTTTATGGGCCAGATCTAGAAGTGGGCCACGTCACTTACATTCATGCTTTATTGTCCAGAACACATCCTTATAATGACATCTAATTGCAAAGGGAGCTATAAATTGAAGTCAAGCTTTGTGTCTAAGAAGAAGAAAACATGAATAGCAATCTGCTGTACAGATAGTCTCAAAACAATGCATTTTTATATATAACTAAAACCTCAGACTTTACATTCAGTGCAGACAAAGACTGTAACTTTGCTTGCAGGAAGGAATTTGATGAAGTTTGATAGGTTGGGCTTTGCCAAGTGTGAGGGGTATGCCAGTCCTTGCCAGCATCTAGAATGGGCTCTGCACATGGTTGTTGCTTAATAAATATTTGTTAGTGAATGAATGTATATGGCCTGGAGTGTTCTCATCAGATATCCCAGTGTCCAAATGTGGCATTCAATTGTATATCCTCTTGCAGAAAACAACTGGATAGCCTCATGTCAAAAACAACAAGAAAAACTACACACACGTAAATCTAAACACCAACCTTACACTTTTCACAAAAATGAAGTCAGGTCATAGACCTAAATGTAAAATGACAAACTATAAAGCTCCTAAAAGATAACATAGGAGAATATCTAGGTGACCTTGAGTTTGGAAATAATGTTTACATTCAATATCAAAAGCACAATTCATAAAAGAAAATAAATGACAAGTTGGACTTCATTAAAATTAAAAACTTTTGCTCTGCAAAAGGCATTGTTAATAGAGTGAAAAGACAGGCCACAGACTAGGAGAAAATATTTGCAAAACACATATCTGATAAAGGATTGGTATCCAAAATATGAAAAGAATTCTTAAAACTTAGTAAGAAAATAAAATTTAAAAATAGGCAAAGGATCTGAACAGAGATCTAGCCAAAGAAGATACACAGATGGTAAATAAAGATATGAAAAAATGCCCTACACTATGTGTCAGCAGGGAGTTGCAAATTAAAAGAGCAATGAAATACCACTTCACACCTGTAAGAACGGCTAAAATATGAAATGCTGACAATAGCAAATTCTCAGAGGATGTGGAGAAGCAAGAACTCTCATTCATTGCTACAGAGAGTGCAAAATGGTACAGCTATTTTGGAAGACAGTTTGGCAGGTTCTTACAAAGCTAAGCATAGTTTCATCATATGATTCGTCACCACATTCCTTGCTACTTACCCAAATAAGTTGAAAACATATTTTTACAGAAATACCTGAAGCTTTATTCTTAATTCCTCCAAAGTGGAAACAAGCAAATTGTTCTTCAAAAGGTGAATGCATAAACAAACTGTGGTAAATCCATACAACACAACACTATTCATATTAAAAGAAGTGTACTAATAAGCAACAAAAGCATATGGAGGAAGCTTAAATGCAGAGTGCTTGGTGAAAGAAGCCAATCTGGAAAGGCTGTAAATGGTAAGGTGTGGACTATATTCTGGAAAGGTAAACTATAGAGTCAATAAAAGGATTAGTGATTGATCAGTAGTTGTATTTGTTGGTGGGGGTGGTAATGAGAGGGCAGTATGAATAAATGGAATACAGGGGATATTCAACTTAAACATTAGTGAATGAATATGTATGGCTTTGAGTGTTCTAATAAAATATCTCTGTACCCAAACATGGCATTCTTGGTCTGCTTTGACTAATCAACAGCATTTTTCACAATACTCCTTCCTGAAATAGTTTCTATATATGCTTCCAACACAAAACAATAATGGATTTTCCTTCTACCCCTCTGGTTGCTGCCTCTAAGTCATTTTTTCTAGTTTATTCTCCTAGTCTTGAACTTTTGAAGTTGAAATTCTCTAAGGTCCAGGAACTTGAACTTGAACTTCTTCATTCTTATATCTATACTCAATCTCTTGGAAAACTCTTTCATTTCCGTGATATCCAATAACATCTATCTACTGATTACTTCAAAATTCACATTTTCAGGCTGATCTTTCCCTTAAACTGTCCAGAGTCTGTAAAAATTACTATTTAACAGTTTCACTTGGAAGTATAAAATCCATCCTAATTTCAACATGTACAAAATTCAGCTGCTATACTCCAACCCCTTCTCAAACTTGTTGCACCTACACTTGTCCCCAACTCAATGGGTGACAATCCATACTTGCAGACAGAAAAAAACAAAAACAAAACCTGAAGGGATCTTTCACTTCCCTGTTTCCCTCAGAGTCCACACCCACACAACCATCTTGACCCTCCCTACAAAATACATCCAACATCCAGCTACTTCTCATCCCCTTCATTGCTAGCATTCTAATCCAAGCTACCATAACCTCTAATTTGATTTATTGCAGCAATATATTCTTTTCTCTGCTTTCTTCATTTACCATTTCTTTCTATACTTAACACAGGAAATACTGTAATCCTGTTAAAATGAAAATTGATCATGTAACTCCTCTGCTAAATATATTCAGTGGGTTCCCATTTATCTACAACAAAAAACAAATTCATTACTATAACTCCCAAGACCCTAAAACATTTAATCCTTCTTTATCCCTTAGTCTGTTATACTATATCCTTAGTCACTCTTTTCCAAGCTGCCTTGGATTCTGAAGAAATTTCCAGTCACATGCTTTCTTTAGGCCATCACATTGAGAATTCCCATTTTACACTTGCCTGATAATAATCCCGAGCTGCAATGAATCCAAAAGCAGTTGTTCAGCATGATCTCCCTCTGGAAAATTTGGAAACTCTCCATGACACACACAATCCATGAGAAACAAGGAGGTTTTATTTCAGGCCCCTTTCTTTCTAAAATGCTGCAATATTTCATCTTTACTGCACTGTGAACATCACCCATTGAAAGTTGTTCTCTCCCAAAATTCCCTGAGAAAAGTGGAGTATAAATCTCTCTGCCCTGAGATTTAATGATTTCCCTAACACATATCCTCCATCTTGCTCTCCTCTTCCTCTCCTTCTTTGTCGTGGCCAATAGGACTTTTGGTAAATGTCTATGAGTAAGAAAACAGCCCTTATGTCTAATGCCTTGAACATTAGAGCTAAAATTCTGTAGATTAAAAATTCCCTACCAGAATAAAGATTCTGCTGTGAGTCCACAGAGACATAGCTCTCAAAGAGAAGTTATTAAAATTTACTTTCTTTCATGTTTAGCTCTTGCAAACCAAAAGCATGTTGGTTTCATACCATTTAGCCAGTTTAAATGGAAGAAACCTATTCAGCATGTTAAATGAAATTGTTTTCTCCTTAGGGGAGGAAATAGCAAACAACTCCTGAATTTAAGCATCCAAATATTACCCCATTGCATTAGACCAAAAATGGACTTACATAAAACTCTTATAAGAATGAAGACCATGGAGTGATGAGTTTGAATCCATCAACATACAGGAGTTATATTCCTTCTGGACCTTCCGTGTGACATTTTCTAGTACATCATCTAATATGTCATAGTAGATACTGAATATTTGACTCAGGACAGTTTCTGCCCTCAAAAGCTAGATATCTCCACCCCTACTCCTGTTGGAATTTTGATCATACCATGTATTTGCTTCTTTAATTTATTACTTTAAAAATCAAATCTCAAATTGAGTCTGAATTGTGGGGCCTATGTATACTGTACTACAAAAGACAACAAAAAAGCAAAATGATAATTAAATCTGAAACTGAAGTTATCCTAAAAGGCTGTAGAAAAAAATGTAAGGAAGCTACAATGCATTGCAAATACCTACCAGTTTGTATATAGTTTCTACAGCTAAGATATAATGACCTTCATAGTCAGTAAGGGGAGAATAAAGCAAAATAATGCCTATCTAAAATTAAATTTTAATTGACATTATTATATATTTCTTATGGAATCATAGTATTGATTGATTAAAATTGGCATGCAAATATACGTGTAAGAGGTTTGAAATGTAATTAGTTTTTTCTTTCTCACTCAAATTTTTATCTTTTCAGCAGCTTCCCTTCAACTTTCCAAAACAAATATTCAGTTTAGAAAAATCCATGAGCATTGTCCACTTTAGCTATTCTTTTTTGGTAAATTCTAATGGCGTTCTAGGAAGAATTATAATTTGATTAATGTAATAGTTCATGCTTTGACCCATACTATTGCCTAATACATATTGATACATATACTTAAGCATTTGAGGTTATTAGTTCTAGGAAAGAAATTTCAGCCTAGTAGTAAAACAATTATTAGTAATTATATTACAAAGTAGGATAATTAATTTTCCTAAATATTATAATTTAATATTTATATTATTATTGATAATAAATATTAATAATATTCAAAATATAGTGTTTTTTCATTATATATATGTGCTATAGTTTCCTCAGTTTATTTGCCATCCTTTCATGAATCAACTGATATTCTTTAGAGTCAAGACACAAAGTATTTTAAAGTAAGCATTATTTATATAGACATTAGAGGCCCTAAAATTTCTTAGTTAAATAAATAATATATACACTCAATTTCCTCCAGATTCAATTATATTTTATTTATATGACATAAAAGGAAAAGCAATATAATGAATTAAAAACTAGGAAAATGTATAGGGAATGAAGGGTAAAAATTTTGTCACAGGTAGTATAACTTTTCTAGTAAAACTTATTTCTTTTAGCAATTATTGCCAAATTCTGATAAGATCTTAATTTGCCTTGAGTGGCCCATCTGAAAAATCTTATTTGCTTATGGAAATTAATAAAGTATTTTTTGTGAAGCATGAGTAATTAACTTTACAGTTTTAAAAGTCACTACTTTCTTGGACAAGTGTAAAAAGAATGTACAACTTTTCAAAGGGCAAATATATATATGTATTCTTGATATATTCATCATGCTATATGTCCCACACATGGATACTAGTAGTTTTTAATACATTTTAGCATTTTCACTATTAACATATATTTATATAAATAAGTTCTTACTAAATATTCTCAGTAATAAATTTCACCTAACATATAAATAGTTGTTTATTTATAACTGCATACAATTGTTGCATTAGAATTCAGAAAAATATATTTATATATAAGTAAATATTACTTTGTTTTGTTTAATACAGGCCATTTTTTATGAATTCACAGAAAATCCTTCAAACATTATCATTATACTGTAGCATATCTAATAATTTAGGTAACTCTCCACTATTCAGTCATAATTGGAATACAGAGCAGCCTTCTCTTATCTTCGTGAAACTTCAGGGAGTAGAAAATCCAGACAGTGTATTAGTCAGCTCAGGCTGACATAAGAAAATATCACAGACTGGCCAATTTAGACAACAGACATTTATTTCTCACAGTTTTGGAGGCTGGGAAGTCCAAGATAAAGGTGTCAGCATGGTTGATATCGGGTGGAAGCTCTCTTTCTGGCTTGCAGGCGGATGCCTCCTCACTGTGTTCTCATTGTGGTGGAGAGAAAGGTTTGGCTGTGTTCCTCTTCTTTTAAGGGCACCAGTTCTATTGGATCAGGACACCACCTCTTGACCTCCTTTAACCTTGATCACCTGCTTAAAGGTCCTAGGTACAATGTACTCATATGGCAGGATTAAGGCTTCAGTTAGGGGTCAGGGGAGAGAATCTGGTTCAGTCCATAGCAAACAGACTGTGGAAAAAAATGATAATTCACCTAAATATTAATTCACCTTTGAAGTCCATTTTTTATTTGTTCTAACCATCAATCTATACCAGCAATAGTTCACCACTTTCTTTCTGTCTCACCAGAGGTGATAATGCTCATATGCAGAGGATCCTCCAAAGAGTGCTCATGAAATGGACATTGGGTCACACAAAATTTCTTACTAAATCCATCATAAAAGCGATCATGAAAGGGAAGACCCAGGATTTTTATTTTAAGTCAATCAAACCAAGGCCACAAGGATGTATAAGGGTAAAAAATAAGGAGACTCACAACTGAACCTTTCTGAGACATTTTTTACTATAAGGGAATAATTAAATAGATTAAATTCTAAATAGAAGTAAAATCTATTACATAGTATAATTACTAGATTGGACTGGACATTGTTCATAATCTTGGTTGCTCATTGTCTGAAACCCATTCCTGTGAGGGAGGAATTGCCCTCTGAATGAGACTGGCAGACTCAGAGAAGTTACAAAGATGCATTTTTCTGGTGCAACCATATGTTCCGGGTTGGGTAATCAGACACACATCTAGCAATTTAAATCTCCAAATAGGAAGACAAATCCACAGTGAGGGATTCATTTTCACATGAGCAGCAAGCACACAGCAGCACTGTACTTGTAGTTCCAGTAGCAGCAGATGCCCCTGCAATGACGGCCCCATGGCACGGAGGGTCGGGAGGTGCCTGAGGTCCCTATCCACCATCCTGAGGAAGAGAGGGAAGGGAGGTGCATGAGGTCCATATCCACCGCTCTGTGGCACAGAGGGCCAGAAGGCATGTGGGGGTCCATATCCACCGCCAGGTGGCACGGAGGGGCGGGAGGCATGGGAGGTCCATATCCACCGTCCTGAGGAAGAGACGGAAGGGAGGCGTGTGAGGTCCATATCCACCATCCTGTGGCTCAGAGGGCCAGAAGGCATGTGAGGCCGGGGTGTCACTGTTCTCACCAGGTCGGCTCTGTGCTGGAACATGTGCTTTGATTTGGCCACTTTGCATTCTTTGCTTTTGTTTGTTTTATAAATCTGTTTCTGTGGCCATACTGGAGAATAAAACTCATCCAATAAAATCACACATCTAATTAAATGATTCACTGTAATTCTATTGCCTATTTATGGGAAACCTATTTGGCAATAACTGAAACATGTATACTACCAGACCAAACTTCTCTTCTGAGTCCCTGATTGATGTGTACAAATGTCTACATGGTTACTCTTATTAAAAAAAAATGTTACAAAAACCAAAAACTCTTAGAAAAAAACATGGGCAAAAATGTCTTGGACATAAACATGAGCGACTTCTTTATGAACATATCTCCCCGGGCAAGGGAAACAAAAGCAAAAATGAACAAGTGGGACCATATCAAGCTGAAAAGCTTCTGTACAGCAAAGGACACCATCAGTAGAACAAAAAGACATCCTACAGCATGGGAGAATACATTCATAAATGACGTATCCGATAAGGGGTTGACATCCAAAATATATAAAGAACTAACGCACCTCAACAAACAAAAAGTAAATAATCCAATTAAGAAATGGGCAAAGGACATGAATAGACACTTCTCCAAAGAAGAAAGTCAGATGGCCAACAGGCACATGAAAAGATGCTCCACGTCACTAATCATCAGAGAAATGCAAATTAAAACCACAATTAGATATCACCTCACACCAGTGAGGATGGCCAACATCCAAAACACAAACAACAACAAATGTTGGCGAGGATGTGGAGAAAGGGGAACCCTCCTACACTGCTGGTGGGAATGCAAATTAGTTCAACCATTGTGGAAAACAGTACGGAGGTTCCTCAAAAAACTCAGAATAGAAATACCATTTGACCCAGGAATTCCACTCCTAGGAATTTACCCTAAGAATACAGCAGCCCAGTTTGAAAAAGACAGATGCACCCTTATGTTTATTGCAGCACTATTTACAATAGCAAAGAAACGGAAGCAACCTAAGTGTCCATCAGTGGATGAATGGATAAAGAAGATGTGGTATATATACACAATGGAATATTATTCAGCCATAAGAAGAAAACAAATGCTACCATTTGCAGCAACATGGATGGAGCTAGAGGGTATTGGGGCACAGGGTGGGCTGTACAACTCAGAGAAGACAAGTAGTGATTCTATAGCATCTCACTATGTTGATGGACAGTGACTGTAATGGGGTTGGTGGGGGGGGCCTGATGAAGGGGGTTGTTTAATAACCATAATATTGCACATGTAACTGTAGATTAATGATACCAAAATAAATTATTTTAAAAAAATGTTACGAAGCACCCTATATCAATAAAGTCAAAACTGACCTCACCATCTTTTTCCTCAAACTCTGCTCTCAATGAATGGCCCACTATCCAACCAACTGTGTAAGTCAGTCTTGAACTACATTCTTATTCTTCCTCAATATTTAATCATCAGCAAATATATACGACACTGTAAAAAACTCTAATCTAATCAATTCTCTCTGTACTGCCCTCACCCTTGCCCAAGCTATCATTATTTTCAACTTGGACAACTGAAATCACCTCCTAACTTCATCTAGTCTGAATTCTCTACAACATAGTCAGAGATACATTTTCAAAATTCATACAAGTGAGTTTTCCTCCCAATTATGATTCTTTGCCCTTAGAAGGTTTCTGCTATTCTTAGGATCAATTCACAGTTCCTGACTTTGGCTCATAAGCCACCTGACCAGGTCCCAACCAAATTCTCCAACTTCAGGTTCTCCAAAACTCTTCCTTATCCTTTTCAATCAAGATACTACTTTATTTCATTCTCTTCTATTTGTTGTGCTCCCACATGCTTTATGTCCTTTACACTTACTATTTGTCTTCTTGGAATAAAACCTTTTTTCATTTATACTTGCTCAATTTCTACTCAATTTTCATATTGCAGATTAGGTGCCATTGTCTGATGGGCTTTTGACATCTCTGAGTAAGCAAAATCCAATCTATACGTCTAACATTTGTAAATAAATAGTCATGTTGCACATGGTAATTGTTAATTATTTTGTAAGAAAATGAATTCGATTTGCAACCCAATGTAACCTATAATTGAGGTAGCTTCCCTTAGATGTTGATACTGTAATATTAAAGACGAGTGTGACCTTGGTATATCATAATATCATCAGGTAACCTTATCAACTTTTTTTAAAAAATAATTTTTTAATGAAAATAACTTGTTATGCAATAAGTATTAAATGCTCTCCAAATATCTATAAATATTGAGAAGAAAAGGAATAGAAAGACACAAACTAATATTGCTGTTTTGGCAATTCTAACCAAAAAAAAGCCCAAAAACTATTTTTCTCAAAGAATATGATCCTTACACACCACTATGGAATTGACTGTCCGACAAACAAGAGCAAATGCTCAAGTGCACAAATGCCAAGCGAACTGGAAAGAGTGGCCACTGGAAAAACTCACAGAGAGTTGCAGCAGGTTGGTGGGGCCCTGATTGCCTAGTACATAACCACAAGTCTAGCAGGGCATGACGTCACACTCCAGGAGAGGGATGTTGATTCTTGGGCCTTAGGATCCGTTAAACTATGTGAGTAATAAAGTGCCCCTCTTAGTGGGATTGGGGCCAGACACAATGGCAGTACAGCAGGGCAGCATCTTCGTTCCAGTCCTATCCTGCCAGTCCAGGACTTGCGGATGGAAAAGCCCAAGACTCTCACTGGCCAGATCAGAGACACAGGCCCAAGTCTTGCTCTCGACCAGAGGCAGTTACCTGTGAACTAGACTGTGACTGCCTTCTATGGGATTCTGCCTGAACCAATGTCTTTTCTGGGGTATCTGCTTCTAAGAGCTCAGTTTTGGTCAAGTAAACACTAATTTTTACTGAAATAACTTAAATTATAAAGTTTGAAGTAATTTTAATTATTGTAGTAATCCTTAAATATTGTCAGTATTATTTATAATATTAATGGACCTAATGTAGTAATATTTTCACTCGGGTTCTTATATTTTCCTCTCCATCATTCTAGTAATTTCCCGTATTTCCATTCCCATTAATGTATATCTTTATTAAAAGATCTGAGGCAGATTACAGTTTAAATTCCTCACTAATATGTTTTTCAGAGACTTTGTCCTTATTTGTTTTCTTAAGAATCAGACATTTCGAATACATAAATTATGTGTCCTCACCTCTGCTCTGGGGATATGAAGATTGCATTACCATTTGTCTAAAGAAAAATGAATATTTTTTCTGGACTTCAGGTTTTTGGAAATATATAAAGATCTTGATATTTTTAATACTCTAAACTTTTAAAAGCAAATTCTTGCTCTAGTTGTAGATATTAATGTGTCATATATTTTTAATAATGTATTACTTACATTTTTCTCTCTAGTATTATAACTAGAATTATAACACATAAATTCATAAATCTCAACATTTTGGTGCATAATACTGTATTCTTATTAAATCACAGGTAGAAAATATCAGAAACTTAAAATCCTCAATTGTACATGATCAAATTTGGAAGTAATCTTAATTAAATATTTCCATTATGGTTTTAAATTCAAATTTGGAATTACTACTATTCAAATTTTCATTTCAAAGTGGTTATACTTTTAAACTGAGGAGCAAGCAAAATAGAAGTCTTTTTTGTACAGATTCTGAGTAAATTATCTTTTCAAAAGATTTTAAGTGAAAAAAAGTAAAAATTTAAAATCCTTCTGATACTTATTCACCAAAATCACTTAGTGATCAAGAATAATGTAATAATCAAAAAGGAGAGCTGAAGATGCTATGTAAACTAAAAATACTACATATAAATGGTATCTGTAAATTGCATATATTTAAAACCATATATAGCTATATAAACATGTTACATATAGTGTTTCTAACAAATTGGAAATTACCTTTTTCAATGTTTTTATATAAAATTAAGTGTGCTTCACAATAGGTTGAACAATATACAAATATATGAAAACAAAGAGGTTAGAGACCATCTGTGTGATCATTAAAATCTGAATAAATGTCATTTTGATAACTGTCAGCTTGAACATTAAAAATGAGTACAAAAATTGTTCCGGTTAAAGATATTATTCATTTATTAATTGTGTGGATATCAGGGTTTTTTTGCACAGAAAGCTTACACTGCTTTATCTCAAATATTTCAGTGTGACACTGACATTTTGGACAAGCTTTAATGGAAAGCAAAAATAATTTCGAGAGTTCAGATATAAGACATAAAGTCAAAATCTCTAAGGATAATTTGTGATACAATTTATAAAAGAGTGGTAATAATGCCTGGAACTCTGGGTATTTTATTATTAACCTCCATAAATCACAGTTTCCAAAAACTATTCCTATAGAGTCTGAAGGAAGTGGTGGTGGATATTACCTTCAGATGCAGGAAAATATATTGAAGCAAACACGTTAAGAAGGAGGAAAAAGCTTAAACTTTGGAATAAGAAAATGATTAAAGTAGATAAGACAAGCATTGAGAGTTATGGTTATACAAGAGCACATAACTCTAAGCCAAAGCCCTTGAGCAGGAATACCTGTGCATTCTGTATGTTGCCAGGGAAGCTGATAATAAATAGGCTTTTCCTCCTCCACCCCTTCCTCTCTCTCTCTCTCAGTCTTTCTTCCCTACTTTCTCTATTTATTTCTTTATTTCATTTTTTTTCTTCACATTTTAGACGCAGGGAGGAGGCTGGCTCTGAAAATGCATCATCACTACCAATGTAGAACATCAGAACAAAATTGGTGTTCAGGCATAGCTTCCAAGAAAAAAGGGGTCCCAAGGTTCCAGCATGCCATCGGAGGCGACAGGTTACAGGTCAACACATCAGATGGTTCATTGCTATGTGGACGTGCAACACTTGTTAAAATACTGAAAGACTGAATAACTAGGTAAAGAACTGAATAAGAATCACAGGCAGTCCCCAAAGAGATATAATATACATTCAAGAGTAATGAAAACATGTGCCCACACAAAATCTTATATGTGAATGTTCATAGCAGTGTTATTCATAATTGCTAAAAAGTGAAACCATATAAATCCCCATCAACTGAGGATAAACAAATGTGGTATACACATTCAGTAGGATATTATTTGGCAATAAAAATGGGTGGAAGAACCTTGAGAACATAATGCTATGTGAAACGAACCTATCATAAAAGATACTTAGTGTATGATTCCATTTATATGGAATTCATAGAGATGGAAAGTAGCTTGTTATTTGCCAGATGTTTGGAGGGAGTAGGGAATGCATGTAACTACTAACAGGTATAAGATTTCTTTTGAGGTTGTGAAAATGTTTTAAATTTACGTAGTTCCAATGTTTGCACAATGTGTACAGATAAAACACTAGATTGTACACTTTTAAAAGATTGATTTTTATGGTATTTGAATTAAATAAATCCAATAAAACTGTTATATGTATTTTTTTAATGGAAGAATACGGAAAAGAATGAGAAGTCAGTCATAATTTTTTTTTAAAGGCATGTAGGGTGGGATAGAGGGACAAAAGGAAGAGAAGCATTGAGAGGGGTAAGGAAAGTGCTCGTGGAATTAACATCTATCCTGTGTCCTCCTTGACTCTTCCTGGGTGAATCAATTATCTTTAACTTTTAATCACAATTGTTTTTAACATCCTGAGTCCAGAATGGAGTGTTGCAAGGTGGACTTTTTTACCTACTCCTTAGCTGTGAGACTTGGGCATGTTTCTTGGATCTTTTTAGCTTCTGTTTCATCATATGTAAAATGAAAGAATACTATCTACTTCAGGGCTGTTAAGGGGAATAATGGCGATCATACTCTTAATGGTTCAATAATACTTAAATGTTCTAGGTGAATCAGCTATGACCTACAATGGTTCATTTTGTAAATTGAATAATATACTTTTGAAGTATGAACAGTCATTCTTAATTTTTAACCATTTTGTAAATTCATATTTTCATTAAGCTTAATATGTATATTTGCATAGATCTTGTTACCAAACTTGCTGGTATGGCTATCCTGTTCTGAGCTCCTCTTTATTGCTGCTTTGTTCAGAAATAGTTTTTTTAAATGATATGATTGTGTGCCCACTTAGTTTGTGACTTTCTCATGACCAATAGACATTCAAGACATTAACTACTGCCATAATAAATGGTATCAGGCTTCATTATGATTTGACAAAATTGAACAGCTATCTCTTTTGGTAACCCTACAATTCTGGGACATTAAAATTACAAGTACAATACTTAAATACAGAATAAGAATAGAGATTTAAAATGTACTTTTTCCGAAAACCAGTTAAATGTGAATTTAGTCAATTTAACTTATACAGGAGATATCTTTTACATTTTATGTACCCAAAACCTAGTATGGTACCTTGCACATGACACGGCACAGCACAAATAACTTGTTGAATTAATGCCTTTGACTCTTTTTACATTTTATTTGTCTCTCTCCCTTTCTCACACTATGTGGATTTAAAAATGTTTGATCTAATATTTTAATCTACTTTATGTAACTGTATTAAGGGTGTTTTCTCATGCTTTAAAATATTTTTTGTAATAATTTCTTATGGCAGCATAGCATTTCATTGGGTTACTTTTTAACCAACTTTATCTAAGTATAATTTGCATATATTAAAATATACCTACTCAGTGTATTTCAAAAAGTTTTAAGAAATATTTAAAACTGTGTAACCACCACTACCACAAGAAAACTATGGGACATTTCTATCACCCCAGACAGTTTGCCGACAAACTCTCTTAACTTCCCCACTCTGTACTTGCCCTAGGAAACTGAGGCCAGGACAAAATGATTTCCTTTTGGTCATTATAGATTAGACCTTTTCTAACTTTTCTAAATTTTCATATAAATGGAATTCTACAGCCTGATATCATTTGTTCAGCATGCTTTTGAGATTTATTTCTGTGGTTGTGGTTATCAATAGTTCATTGCTTCTTATATTTAAGTAACATGACATTGCAGGGATCTGCATAAAACGTTTATTTATTCACCTGTGGAAGGGCACTTGAGTTTTTTCCAGTTTCTGCTAAGCAAACCTGCTATGAACAATCAGGTACACATCTTAGGATAAGCAATGCTTTCATTTCTTTTTTGTGAATTTCTGGAAGTTACACTGCAAGATTATAGGATAGATGCAGGCTTAACTTTAATCTGTCAAATTGGTTTCCAACGTGGTTGAACCACTTTATATTCCCATCACTATAAATGAGTGTCTAAGTTGAACTATATACTTACCCACACATGATTATTTAGTCTTTTTAATTTTAGCACTTCTAATGACTATTTCACCATGGATTTAGTTTTAATTTCCCAGATGAATAACAACAAATACTTTGTCAAGTGTGAATTGGCCATTTGTCTATTTTGATTTTGGAGTGCCCTTTCAAATAATTTTCCCATTTTAAAATATTTTCTTTTTCATCAGTAAGGGGCAAACATTGTTTTCAGAACTTTCAATGCAATTTTTTGTCAGATTATATATATAGCTATACATAAACACATAGGTGCACACACATTTATATTTTTCAAAAAGAAACTAATTTTAATGAAGCTCAATTTATTATTTTCTTAATAATTCATGCTTTCTACATTATAGTCAAGAATAATTTTTATATAATCAAGATCACAAAACGTTTTCCCTGTTTTCTGTAGAAGTTTTATAAATTCAGCTCTTATATTTAATACTTAAATTTCCATTTCCATTTAATATTTTTATATGATGTAAGGGAAGTGTTAAGGTTCATCTTTTTTTATGTGAATATCTAATTTGTTCAACACCTTTTGTTGAAAGAGAGTACTTTGCTGATTGAATGATGGCAACACATTTATTGAAAATGAATTGGCCATATATCTGTGGCTCTATTTCTGGACTCTACTCCTTTCATCTATATTTATTCTTATACAAACACAAATTTTTCTTGATTTCTGTAGCTTTATATCAATTTTTTGTTAAACTTATCCCCAAGTATTTTACGGCTTTGATGCCATGTTACATGGTATTAAAATTTCAATTTCTAATTTTTAATTTCTTATATACAGCTTTATAACTGATTTTTATACTTGGATATTATACCATGTAATTTTACTGAACTATTAGTTTTAATATCTTTTTTGTATAAGTCTCAGGATTTTCTACATATATAATTATGTCATCTATAAATTGAGTTTTACTTCCTCTTTTCCTATCTGTATAGCTTTTATTTTTTCTTGTCTTATTGCACTAGTTAAGACTTCCATTACTAAGATACACAAAAGTAGTAATTGGAGACATATTTGAGGTCAGTTGAAGAGAAAAATACTGTTATCTCTAGGTTTTTCACAATGACATATCAAGTTGAGGAAATTTCACTATTCCTAGAGACCAAGGAGATTATATCATGATTGGATACTGAATTTGTCCAAGTGCTTTTTCTGCATCTATTCATATTTTCATATGGCTGTCTCTTGTATTGCTTATATGGTGATTTGCATGGATTTATTTTCAAATATTAAACCTTGCATTCCATGAATAAATTTGATGGATAGCATATTATCAGATTGCTAAATTTGGTTGTTGTAGAGTAGGAGTTTCCTGGTTTCAGATTGCTGGATGGCTGAATTCAGATTACTAAAACTCTGTTGACATTTTCATCTATGTACAGAAAATATATTACTATGTAGTTCTCTTAGTATCAGAGTAATGTCATTTGGCTACTTACTGTTCAGTACTTTGCATTTCACTAACAGCAAATTCTCTGTGGCCCCCTAAATACTATATGCTGTTTCTAATTCATGTGCCTTATCTCATGGTATTCTTTCTTCTGAAATGGTCTCATTCATGTTCTCTTGGCTCACTTCTACATACATGAAGGCTTCTACACATTCTTCCAAGACAAGGTCATCCAGTGATATATATTTGTTCTTACCTTTAATCTATCTTTAGTCGTGTTCTGAGTACTGTTTATGTCCCTCTTTTATTCATTAGAATCTGAGATCCTTGAGAATATTAATAGGGCCTACTCACTGTTGTACAAGCAGCAAAGAAAGAAGACAGTATTAGTTATACATGCATGCATGCATGCATGAATGAATAAACGACTTGGAGATGCTATTCTTTGGAAACTAGAAGGATATGAAGTTCATGTTAGCCTAAAAATTTATTAGGAATAGTTCTAATTAAGAGAAATAGCAAATATTGTCTGGTAGACAAATACGGAATTCATATTAATGTGGCTTCAACACATTAAATGATTCTAATATAGCTTATTTCTGTATTTCACATAAATAAAAATGATACTTGAAATTTATTTGACCCATAATTCTGTGAAATGCCTGTTGGAACAAAAAAATTTATATGGAGATTTGAGAGTCTAAAATAAATTTAAGTTATTAGAAACTATAAGGTCCACATCTGGATTACTTCTATAAAACTATTTAGAATTACAATATTCTTAATGATAACCTTAGTGATTTATTATTGCTTTTAATCTACTGTCTCCTCTCTATTTAAAATCTTAACTAGTAGTTCTATTTTTAAAATCTGTTGATAATGTTATTAATCAAAAACTGAATTAAGATTCAAATTTATTTCTATACTTCATATTTCTCTCTCTCTCCCTTTTTTTTCTTGGCTATATGTTTCATAAAATATATTTGATGCTTGTGCATGTAACAAAATGTGACTTACTGATTGCGAACCCCAGAGTTTTCTGTCACTCTTGATTCTGCTCAATTTAACAGTGTCCTTGCACACAGTCAATCACCATGTTCTTATCACTCAACTTCATGGGGTAGCAGTGCTTTCTCATCTTGCATCTTATCTTTCCAATCATCTTTTTTTGCCTGGGTAGCAAAGACACTTCCTAAGATTCCTTATATGCCACTTGGAGTATATAATTTATGGGGAGGGTTGGACGAGACACTGTGGGGGCTCCTCACTCTCTGCTGTCTCTCCTAAACTCTCTATCTATACAGGGCTTAATAGTAATAGACCCACAGGGAGCATTATATAAAGAAATAATGTGTCATTTAGTCATAATGTGTTTCTTTGTAAGTATTCCATGCTCAGAATTCTGGACTTTTGTTCCTGAAGCACCCAGTAGTTTCTATTGTGGATGCTTTTTATTCTTAGGAAAAGGAAAAAGAAAAGACTTCCTTTCAATTGGGAAAACTTTTAGAATAAATACATGTCGTACATTAACAAAACTTATATAATTAGGGCATTGACCCCATTAGGACAAGGCAATCAGTATATTAATATATACTTAAGATGGGTGTAAAAAAGAGCTCACAGGGAGACTCAAAACATGGACCAGAAGAAAGAAGTCAATTGCAATTGTACATATATGTATATATATATATAAAGACAGTTGTATACATACTTGTAGTTGTATACATAAAAGTCATATACACACACCACACACGTATGTATATTTACTCATTTATTTTAAACGCACTGTCCTATTGACAAGTTGCCTTTCAACTGAACTGTGCTATGTAAACCAACATCAGTAGTTCAGTTTATTCATCCATTTTCTTGGGGTTTGCCTAAATAATTCATATCTATTAAGTTATTCAAATGTTCCAATGGGTATAATATTTTAGCCAGATAAATGATTAAAGACCCTGAGATATTTGGATTTGTCATGGTTGCAAAGTTATTAAAGACTGACATATGGAGATATTGAAATTTCCTCTTTTCTGCTTGCTACTTCCCTTGTCAATTCAATCAGCAATCCTAAGTCATTGAATTTTTTGACCTCTCCAGAGCATTTTTAAAAATTGTATTTGCAGAACTTAATATGTGACAATTATTTTGGACAACAACATTGATGAATCAGAAAGGACAGAGTATAAGCATCAGAAAAATCAAGTATGAAACATAGTTCCTCCATTTAACAGTTGTGTGACCTACTCTTAATCACTTAACTTTATGTGCTCAATGTTGAGAGATGAGCAACAGGTAACATAACATGAAAATAAAACGTAATCACCTATGTATAGAATGGCTCTTTGTAAGGATTATGCATGATTCATTATGAAAGTTCTTTGGAGTATCATGATAAAACAGATAGTCCAAGGAATTCTACTTCACAATAGCTAGACACTAATTGGACATAATTTTCAGGTCATAATGAGTGTAGGTGAGGTCCCTAAAGGCTTATGAACAAACACACAAACATGAACTCTGCCTGAGGAGTTGGAATCAGGCCTTCGTGATCAAGAGATAGGCTTTAGAGGAAGTAGGAGCAAGCCAGGGAAGATGCCAAAGGTACTTGGGCCTGAGAAATTGGGAAGGAGCCCTAAAGCAGTGGGGAGCTGTAGCAGCAAAGTAAAGGCAAGAGTAAAGGTAAGCATTCTGGAACCACAGGAATCCAAAGGTGCAGGTTTTTCCTAAGACATACAGCGCTGCAGCAAACACTAATGTGAGAGGCTGAGCTTGACACTCTCATCTGAAGCCTGCAATAGCTCTTAGTTGGAGCACAGTTTGGCTACAAGAAATAGCTGAAGCAAATCTTTTTTAGAGGAAAGAATAACACAGGCTCCCACAGAATAAGCTTTAAATTCTCAAATAATTCTTACCTATGAGCACCAGAGAGTATCCACAAAAATATTTAGAGTAACACTCTTTGTAATAGAAAAACTTTCTAAAAAAGCCCTTTGCCAGGACAATTGAAAAACATTGGAAAACTCTAGCAGTGAAAATTAATGACCCCACCCCACCCCATTCAGTGTAGTATTTATGGTTTCTTGTTCTGTAAGAGCACTTGCCAACTCTGGAAATTTGAGAAGCTGAGAAAATGAGAAACTATCTAGAGATTTTACATCTTTTAAATTATTGGGGAACAAAACATGAGCCTAGATCCTGCCAAAAAAGGAGAGAGAGACAGGGATGAAGATATTAAGTGAAGGAGAGAGAAAAAGAGAGAAACAAACACACACACACACACACACACGCGTAGAATCTGGTTATTACCTTGAACCAGAAACACATGGTTACTCACAACATATGAACATATTCCAACTTAGAAATAGATACCTACTTGGCAATAACCTTCAAACAAAATTAAATGAATGTTTAACCAGCAGAGACACTCTAAAGTGTCTTCTATAGGCAAAAGGAAAATGACAACAGATGCAAGACTAAAAAATGCATATAGAAATAAAGAAGAATGTCAAATATAAATATGAAAATAAATCTAAATAAATGAGTGTGTAAAACAATAAATATGTATTATTTTGAATGTTTGTGTGTATAATAAAACCATAAAAGCATATGACTATGAGGGGAATAAGTAGTAAACACATTTAATGGTATTTACATTGGCCAAAGAGAAGTAAAGTGTCAGTTTTTGGTAAATCAAGTATGTACATTGTAATTTCTAGGATAATCAGTAAGGACAGTGGAAGAGCAATAGCCATGATAATTTTTTCTACAGAATAGAAAATACATAAATAATCAAAAGAAGGCAATCTCAATTATCAGCTGCTTGCAAGAAACCTCGTTGAAATCTACAGTTTCAAAGGGGTGGGAAATAAAGTGGTGAAAACGATACGGCATAAAATATAAAAACCAAAGGAAAGCTAGCATAACTATGTTAACATCTAACAAATTAGAAATAAATCAATGTAAAAAACATTATTTAATAATAAAAAGTGAATTTATGGAGATATAATACTTCATCAGTACTATATAAGAGTTATAAATTTGTATGCTAAAGGCAATGAATGACAAGGAATTGTTAAAATTATGTCAACAAGAAGGGGTAATAGACAAATGCCCCCCAAATTGGAATTTTCAATATATCAAGTCTGAGGAAATAATTATGGTGCTTACTTATAAATTTAAAAGTCCTCAGTTACACATTGAGTCAAATGATACATTGTTATAATAATTAAAATAAACCTTTAGTCACCTGAGGCCTTGCAAAATATTTATTTTTCAGATCTATTTTCTGAAGATACAGAAAAAGACAAAACTCAGAAAACACTACTTATATTGATAATTATCATTATGTGTAATAGAGATATCAATGTATATAGAATACATTATCTGGAGAGAACTGAAAACACATTATCTATACAAATTAATTCTCATCTATCTAGAGTTATATCTGTCTGGTTGCCTCACTAGTAGCTAACAAAATGTCAAACATAGTTCAGTTATTTTTTTATTTTGGATTTTAAAAGTTTTTTAAAGAACACACTAGTTTTTTACCAAAGATAGCAAAATGTCAACTCTGCAACTTAAAATTATTTTAGCATTTTATTTTTAAATTATTCAAATTATATAAAAAATATTAAAATGTGGAATAAGTTAAAATAATTATACTATACAAGACATATTTTAATTTTTTGCATATCACTTTGGCATTTTTTCCTAAATCCATAACAACACTATTTGTTGTCATGATACCATTTAATATACTGCTTTTCCTCTTAATATAATTCACAAAATATTTAATATTTCAGCATATTATTAATAGTTATTATTTTAACAAGAAAATATTTTGTTAGTTGGATATATAGTAACATAGTAAACATTTCATGGTCATTGCATTTTTTAATTTATTTATTAAAAATTTTAATTAATATATTTTATAATACTTTTTTATTCTGGTGACTTTTTCCCTAAGGACACCCCATAAGAATGGGATCATTGGATTATAGAAGAAGTATAAATATGGTTCTTATTATTGTATAACTTTCCAAAAAATGTAATACATTTTTTCATAATAAGTGAACTGAAACTTGAGCTAACAAAGCAAGTACTTATTGAATACTTAATGTATGGAAGGGAGAAAAATATCCTAGGATAAGAAAGAAAAAATCCTATGGTTACTTGTACTGGAGTTTATAATTTCCTTAGCCTGCTGGAACATTACAACTCAAAGAAAGAACAATATTTTTCTTGTGCCTAAGTGCTACAAGTGCATGGCAATTTCTATTATTCTACTTAGTACTAAATTAGTAGTAAACATGATTTTTAAAAATTTATCATGTTTCTTGGAATACTTATGTTTTGACATTGTAAATATTTTTGACTCTTCCCCTTACCTTCATCTATTAATAATTTAAGACAGATGACAATCATAAGATGGTGCAGGAGTTTCTGATATGTATATGTTCCTGAAAACCTATTGTGCAAAAATCATACACTAAAATTAATAGTGGTGTGAGAATAATAGATTTGTTGTCAAATACTCAAAACCCAAGTACCCTGTGATCAGATCCTTAACAAAAACAGTAACAATCCCCCCAAAATGTTAGTGTAATTAAATCTCCTTTAGAATTTCCACCTGGAATGGCCATCTTTTGTGGCTTAAACAATGAGGCTTGTATCTCCTGTGAAATGAGGATTCCAGAAGATACTTGCTTCCCAAATAGGGAACAGCATCATCCGAGTTAATAAATACAATCCAGGAGTAGCCATTTTTTTTATTATCAATTACTTTAAAATAAAGGGCAATGTGCCTATAAGCTTCCCTTTTGCACGTGTACATTCCTAAGAATAGCTTAAAACATGGGAAAGTTGAGCAGTTCAAAACCTATCAACTATGTATTCTTTATACCAAAGGAAGTTGCTTCTATCGGGTATTTTTAACAATCACTTCAAAAAATTAATCTTCCGGAAAAAATTGCATCCAGATGAGCATGTGCCTATTGATATGATTCTCCTATTTACTCAATATATATAAAAGCAAGCAGATTCTTGTTAAAAAATATATTACATAATAAAATGTATGAAACCATTTATTTTCCACAGTAGACTTATCAAAAATTTTCTTTTGTTGTATACTCTTACAAAGTCCATGGTATCTGGAAATCTTGAGCTAATAAACCCTCTTAATTTTAATCATTTAAGCCTCTATCATATTTTCATTATTTAATAATCAAAATTAGTTCTTTGCTTATATAATGCTTAATTTCATTGTTCATTTTTTTAACCTTATAATTAATAAGGACCTTATACTTTATACCTTCACTCCACATGTGTATAGCTGTATAGTAAAGGCTTGTAAATTATATTCCATTGTTTTCTGTTCTGTGTAAGAATACATACATCAATTTTGATATGCAGGTTTAATTTACCCCTGAATGGCAATATGAAATGGTTTCCTTTTATATTTACATAGCTAAATATAACTTTATTAAAAAATCATATTAAAATATAATATTCTACAAGCATCATATGGCCTAATTCCAATATCTTAGTAAATAGGTATGCACAATTTATTTCACATCAGTAACAGATCCTTTCTATCTTTTAATTCTGTAAATAACTTTCTAATAGTTAAGATGTATTGATATTGTTAGATGAATTAGATAATAGTATGTATAGTATCTGCTCTAAGTACTTGCATAATCACATGGTTTACCACAGATTTCAAGAGCAGAATGTTATTTTTCAGATTATAAAGTAATTACAATTCAGAACTGATCACAGAAATGCTTCTGGTCTCTCTCTCTCTTTTTTTTTTTCTAATTCCTAGTCCTTCACTTTGCTGTTTTCTTTTATTCTGTCTCTTTTCCATTGTACTATAAATAAAATAAGACAGAATTCGGATATGTGATGCTTGGAAACCAATGGCTTTTTAAAATCAGAATAACAGAAAACTTAATAATACAATGATGTTGAAAGAATTCAAACCATTTCAGACGGCTGTATAATCAAGTTTCTATGAACACAGGTTCTATGATCAGAATTATTGTAGGGAAAAAATCTTAGCCTATATTAGTCTGTTCATCTCTAGTTAAATTTTAATATTAAGATTGTTAATTACTAGTGTTTGAAACATCTATTAAAAGTCTTACAGTATAATTGTAAATATGCCAAAATATTGTTTTACAAAAGGAACATTTTTCAATTCATTTATTCAGCAATCGTGTACTCAGGTTCTGTGCCAGTAATGTAAGCAGAAAAAAAAAAGCACAGATATAAACTTTAGAAATCCTGACATTTGAGGGGTAGATAAAGGAAGAGAATCTTAGAAAAGGACTAAAGAGGAGTTACTGAAAAAGAAGCAGCGTTTCAGAAACTTCAAGAAAGACAGGATCAAAAGGAGGAAGTTGTCAAGAGCTTTGAGCATCACATAAATATCAGTTAAATAGATATTGGAAAGTATCCAGCCATTGCATCTGTTCTTCCCAGAGAAGGTAGCGATGACCTTCTCCAAAGGAATTAATTGCACATAAGGGTAGATTTCAGATTGTTATTGTGTTAAAAGTGAATGTGTAAAATGAATGCATGTTAAAACTGATGAAATATGAATAAGACCTCTTGTTTACTTAATAGTGTTGTACCAATGTGAATTTTCTGATTCCGTAAGGAGAGAAACTATGTGAAGAGCATATAGGCATCTGTGTACAATTTCTGCAACTTCTTGTGAGTCTAAAATTATTTCAAAATAAAAAATGTAAAAAATGCCTAATTTAAGTGAATTTGAGCCCAGTGCTTGGATTCTGTTTTCCCAGTAAAAAGAGAAAAATAATGGTAAACAACCTTGAATACTATTTAGTAGTTTATTTTTCATAGTATTTTGGTTATGGAAATTCTGTAACCATTTGAGCAGTATTACGGGATTGAGTAAACACATATATTGATATTGCTGGAGCCAGGGTTCTCACTATACAAGAAGAGAGTAAAAATTACAGACTAAGAAAAGAACAGACAGAATTCTTTGACATTAGTTTACAATTAGAAATATCAGCATAAATTCATGATTTCAACATATGTCAACATAGTATGATGTATCTGTACATAGTAAAATGTCTAGCTTACTTATATAGTTGATAGATGTGTGCATTATGTGCAAAAAGAAAGATAAAAATATGAAATAAGGTAAGGCATGGGAGATGCCTGAATTTATGATTTTGTATAGGATTGGACGTGCTCATTACTACTAAAATCATTGTTTTAAAACTCTTTCAGTGGGCAAAGACAGGAATAAAAAAATCAATTTTGACCTATTCAAACCTATTATAAATAGAGAGTGTGCCATCAAGTGAAAGTTGGTAAAAAAAATGCTCATGTGTGCATGTTTGTGTATGTGTGTGTGTGTGCATGTTAGTGAGAATGTGTATTGAAGTAAATGTGACATATGTTAACTACTGGTACAACTGAGTGAATACATGAATGTTTGTAGTAATATGTTTGCCACTCTTCTCTAAGTTTGAAATTATTACAAAATAAAATTAGGAAAAAATCAAATGTAATATAAATAAGTAGAGATGATGAATATAAGCTAAGAATTTTAAAAACTTTTTTTGAAGAAGAAATAAAAAGAATGGTAAATGAAAGAATAATGACAATACTTTTAAACAGTAATAATGACATTAAATCATTCTTTAAAATAGTTACCATCTGTCATGCATTTTCTAAATGTGTTTTATATATTCACTCATTTAATCTATGGAAAATCCAGTGGCTGTTTTTCCATTTTATAGAGGAGGAAATTGAGGCATAGGAACTCTTAATTAACCTAGCCAAAGTGACACAGATAATATAGTAGGAGAATGGATCCAAGCAGAAGCAGTCCAGTTCTAGCACCAGTGAGATCAACCATCAAAGCTGGTGAAGTAAACCCTTCTGCAGTGGTAAGAAGAACCTGGTGTATAGCAAGACAGAAAGCCATAAAAGAGAGACTGTAAGAGAGATTTAGTTTCAAATTTCTCCTGGAGAGGTTGACCTCACATAGGGTAAAGGACATGTCTCCTAAGGTGTCTGATATTCAATGTGGCAGTTGAATAGGGTGATTAAGATGATTATCGAGATAATTTATGGAAAATCTACTTATACATTTAAATGAAATCATTATTTTGTATCTACTTGAAAAGCCATATGTTATTGTTGGTGATGACTCAAAATTTCAGCCTATTTAGCAGGCATGAACCGAAATTGGAGATGCTTTTATAAATCTCTGGCTGCTTTTCATGTTTACTGTAATAATTTCTTGAGCTGAAACATAGCACCTAGCATAAAATTATCCGACTGAAAGCATAATGTTAGTGTAAAGAAAAAATGGAATTTTATTGCTTTCAAATTGACTATAGAAATAGTTAGGATCAAATAAAATAATAGAAATATGTGAATAATCCAGTTCAATTAGTGGCACATATTTTGGATAATTCTGAAAAGAAGCACTATCAGCCTTTTAAAAGAATATTATAAAATCATAATGATATGTGTCCACACTGTACACTTGTGAGATAATCAGATAACTTGTTTTCGTTAAATACGTATTTATGTAAATTGTCTGATAGAGATTGTGTACCATCATTAACAAAGTTCAGTGAACAAATTCAGACTATTTCCACCAAGTGCTGATTTCTGTGCCTACTAATATTGTGACATACTTTTGATTATTATTCTGCCTCTTTTATGCTCTGTTTTGCTGAACATTACCAAGTCAGGTTCAGAAAAACACCTGGGATTTTTTTATTTTTTGAGTCGCTTATGCAATAATACAATAACATTTCTCTGCTTGAATCCTTTTTATTACCTCACTTTACCTTTAGAGTTTGATATAAATTCCTTCTACATGCTCACTGTAGTATTTTTGATCCACATTTTGCCTTCCCAGCACACTGCCTTCCATCCAGTCCTCACTTGTTTGCATCTTCTGTGGTTTTCTGTGTTTTATATAACTTTAAAGTAGAATATGTATATCACATATATGATGCTACAGTAACTGCTAATAACATCACTCCCTGTATTGTGTGATATGAGATGTCCTGAAAATTTTACAAAAAAATGTGGACTCTAGTATTTTTCTGTAGTTTGCAATGGTACCTAGAGGTAAGTAGAACTTTCAAAAACATAATGTATTTATTTTCCTTATATAATAAGTTTTCTTACAAGGATGGATACGTGGAATGCTTTGAAAAAATACAGTAGCATGGAAGAGTTTGGTCATTTATTATTCAATTCTACAGCAGGACCAAACAGCAACAGATAAGATTTGTGGGGGTGGAAATAAGCCTCAGTGTGAAACATTGGCAAGTGACTCAGAGCTGCATAAACCATTGTACAAATGGCGGGAACCCAAGAGGATGTACTGTGTTTCCACATGGTTTGAGAGGTGAGAAGATTAAAAGAGGGATAGTCTCAAAGACAAAATTTGTCACTGAGAGCACAGGGAATTGTCCACAGGTCGGATATCATTCAGATTTGAACTTATTCATAACTGCTTCCCATTCCAAGTTTTCAATTTGCAAGATCAAATTCAAAGTCAATCCATTCTCAATTGCTAAATGCACGTTTTTGAACAGAGTGATTACAGTTTGTAGATTCCTAAATCCTTTTTCCTCCTTTTTTCCCTATCTAATTTTCAGATGGCTCCCTTATATCACTGTGAGAAGACTTAAATTTTAGTTTATATTATATTTAGGAAATAAACACCTTCTTGTCACTGCAAGAATAAATTAGCATTCTTATATTGGTGTTTGGGGTCCAAATGGACCCCAAACACCTCCCAAAAATAGAAAGAAAAATGCAGCATCTAAAACCACCTAGATATATTTATAAATAAAACACATGCACACATTTTGTTATAAAATTCAGTATTTTTAGTTCAATTTAAACAAATACATCTTAAGTGTCTTTTTCAGATCACAGTATAAGTGTCACATCTCTAATGGCTATTAACATTGGACCAGAGTACTGTTTTCGGCCCAGTCTCAGCAGCAATGACTGGGCTGGTTGTGAAAACACTCATCTCTGACTGCCCAGTTGCTCTGATTTTTGACATGTGACTGAGGGGGAGAGTTGTTAGAATTCACAGATTCCATCCCCCCCACCTCTTTTGCCTTTGTTTGCACTGTTGGAGCACAGAGCCATTGCCTTCCAGACTTTGGCATCTATACTTCTGAGGTACAACAGATTGATGCCGCTATTTAGAGGAACAAACGCCTCCAGAGCCCTGGATGCGAGGAGAGTGTGTGAATGTGTTAGTTGATGACAGTTTCTGGAAATTTACCCTCTCCAAGAACAAGAAAACCAGAAAACCTCATTACTTCTCAGCACTTTCTCTAAGCCATTTAAATACAGAGCTGTAAGGATCCTGGATGTTGTTTACAAAAAAAAAAAAAGAAAGAAACACAAACAGAACAACCCCTGTTCCCTCTGCTCTCATAAATATGTGAGAATTGTGAATCGTGAATATTTGTACATGAATATGTGCAGGGACTTGATTCAGATTAGAGGTTCAAACATGAATTCTGATTTGTTGTCTCATCTGTCCATAGTGGCTTTTCGGTCTTCCCATTCTTCTTTGATAATCCACATGACTGTCTGGCTAAGGATCATTCAGAAAAACTGACCTGGTAATTTTGGCCACTTATAGTTTGAAATCTCCAGAAATAATGAATATTTGAAGCAGTGTTTAAAAAAAAATAGCACAAATTGTGAGCTATATGATAAGCTGGCTCACATGCTGTTTCTAAGTGGTTAGTTTTTCATTCCTCTGGGAAAAATAAGGGGAAATAACCCAATTTTATTTCTTTTACTCATAAATCTTAGGGTTGTTTTGATACTTAATAAATTGGAGAATAAATAAATGGATTATTGCAAATGTCATGGCAATACTTCTGTGCCTGGTAGAGGCTTAGAGTTTACAGTAATATAGATTTGATCATAGCACAGAACTAGGGAGATCATAGGAAATTTGAAGTACAAGTGAGCTTAGATTAATATAAGCAGATCTTTATTAGAGTAAAATACAACCATAAGATTGTATTTTAAATAGCAGAGAGGCGAAATAATGACAGCTGTGAACTGTATGACGTAGGAAGAACAAAATACACCAAAGGAGCCTAGAGAAATTTGCTGAGGAACTTCTAAAGTGACCGACAGCAGTAAATCAAGAAGCCTTACCCTTTGCCCAAGTAGTGCACACACAGAGAAAGGTAAAAGCCAAAGGAAGCTGCTTAGGCATTTCTGTTAACTTGTATAGGGACTGATTAAGACCTCATACACTCCATTTCTTTGTTATTGTAGGTGAATCACAAATGCATGATTATACCTAGTTACAAATTTGTATTATATAATTATGAAGGATTTTAATACAGGTCATCAGGTTATTGTACTAATTTGGATTGCTAAGTATTGCTCTGTCTTGGTATTGTTACATCACAGTCTCAGGTAATTATAGAATCTGATTCTGTTACCAGGATTAGCTGTGACTAACAGTAACTGCAATTGTGTATGAGCTGAGATTGTCTTGTGACCAACGTTGAAACTTCAGGGTGTTTTTCTTTCTTTTAAGTTCAAAATAGGGCTGCCTTGCCATATCTAATTATGTTTTTTAACTGAAGTATAGTTAATATATAGTCTTATATTAGTTTCAAGTATGCAGCACAGTGGTTCAGCGGTTACCAATATTAACACTTCCTCAAAATTCCTTACCAGTTTTATGCATGCTTCCTTCCTACAAGATAGAATTGTGAAATAAAGATTTTGCAATTAGAAATTCATTCTTTTAAAAATGTAACTTTAGTTTTCCATAATTTAATTCACTTCCTAGTTTGTACACCTAATTCTGTCTCATGCAGTGTCACAAAAACATGGTCATTTCCAGTTAAGCTGGGTTATTTTCAGTTATTTTTCCATCATCATATCATATTAGAACTTCAATTATATTCAGTACCATTTTCATTTTATGTTTTCAGACCTTCTGAATTCCATGCTAAGTGTCTAGTGGCTGTGGAAATATCAGCTATGTTAGTGGAGAGGGGAAGATAGAACACTCATTATTGATTTTTCTTGGTGCTCTATGAACAGCATTTGAGAGGTAATCAGTTTCATTCAGTCCTTGGTCATTTTCCTGTCTTTGCCGCAGTATTTTAGGATGCAGCCTTGTTTCCTTTAAATCCAGCTGGATAGTTCACACTGTGTCTTTTGTTATGTGGACACCTGCTCCAGCTACAAACACTGCCTCAGCTTCCCCTTTGCTAATTTTGTAGCTTTATCTGTTAGATGCTCTGGAGTGCACTGCTCTCTTGCATTCTTCTTTGACCCAGAGTTGTTGGTGGGTACTTACTCTATTCCTTGGTAAATTGAACAAGGAAGCCGTTAGACTGTGGTGGCTGTGATGCTGTGAGGGCCTATGTAAAGCAAAGTCTAAGCCTATAAATGCCTCAAGGTAAAAAAATTGAAACACTAAAGACCATCACAAACAGACAAGTAGACTTTGAGCTATAATCAATAATTTCCTTTCTTCGCTTCCATACTTCCTTTATATAGTCTTCCCCTCTGGCTCCTGTGGGCCAGAGCGCTCCTACCCACTCCTGGTTTGGTGCTGACTGATTCCAGCTAATTTTTGCTCCAATGAATTCTTATACATGCTTAATATGCTTCAGTTTATCTTTTAACACCCTAACACTCCTGTAGAAGACTTACTCCAAGTATATCCCCTATTCTTCAGGCCTCTCTGCTTGCTCTTGCAGCTACTCCTTCCCATCAAGAGGTGGGAGCTATTCCCATGGCCCTTGAATCTGGTCTGGCTTTGTGATTTGTTGTGGTGAACAGAATCTGACAGGAGTGAAGATGTGTTGGTTCTCACCTAGGTTTCAGAAGATTTTCTGTGCTTATTCTTTTTGCTTTCAGATCCTGAGAACCACTACGTGAACGAGCCCAGCTGAGTCTGCTGGAGGATGGGAAGTCATGTCCTCTTCCTCCTAGCCAAGGGCAGTGGATCCAAGGCAGACTGCTGCTGATTTCAAAACATGAAAAAGAGCCCAGCCAGTACCAGTGGAGCCATCTACACACAGCTGTCTACACACAGCCATCTACACACAGCTGGACAGGACCAAAGAAACAGCCAGCCAGCCTTTAGTCTTACAGCACTGTAAATGCTTATGGTCTTATGTCACTAGTTGTGGTGTGGTTTGTTTTGTAGGAATAGTTAATTCATAAAGCCCCTTAGAGTTCTCAGCTCTGTTGACTTAACCTACTGCCACTGTGGAACAAAGTACACCTGCAAAGTTGCCTCCTATGAGCTTACAAATGAGAACGGGTTAACACAATATACTTCCACAGGAACGGCCAAGCCTATCTATGGGTTTTATTGCTGGCTGCATCTTTTCCAAACTTGTATTTATGAGCTGTGGAGATTCAAAAATTAGAAAGTATTTATGAGGGTCTAGGAATTACAACTTCATTGTCAGGAATGACATTATGGAACTAGTTAGCCTAGAAAACCAATGAGCTAGAAATAGAACAATTGCCTTGATTCCTAATACGTTAAAACTAGAGCATATGTCAACATAATTAAAATTAAAAAGAGCTCTTTTTTAACATAATTTTAAATTTTAACATAATTTTAAAAAGAGGCTTTTCCCCTGCAGTTGTGTTGACATATTCTATTTGTAAAAGTCCTACATCATCAGCTGCTGTTGAGTTAAGAACCTCCCTTAGTCTCACATTTAATCTTATTCTGGACAAAGGTGGCTTAACTTTCCTTGATTCTTTCATATTTGGATGATATAAAAAAATTAGCTAGCATTGTTTTAGATCAACTGTACTTTCTTATGGTAATCAAATGCTTATTAGTGTTTTATTATACACACTGGAATCCTTATTACAAAGGAAGCCAGACTAAATGTCAAGTAACAACAAACCAATCAAGTCAAAAAAAAATCTGGCATTTTCAATTTAGGTGTGAGATAGGGAAAAGACAGGGGGCACCCCATGTCTAGTTAGAGAAGGATAAGGGCCTTGGGAAAGGTTAAAAACAGGATGCTTGAGGTTGCAACCATGTACAAGGAAGTTCCCACTGAAACTCCCTGTTAAGCAAATATTTTGGTGACAGTTAAAGTCATGTGAACATTTTGACATAAACATGCTAACTTGAGAAATAGAGACAACCTTCAATGAGGTTGGTCAAAACAATGGACAGCATTCAGGTGGAAACCAATAGAAAATAGAAAACTCAGTTAAATCTGAGCTGTAAACCCCTAAACAAAGTGCAGACACTGGCATTCTTGTCCCTTCCCAGCAAGCACTGGGAGTTCTGTACTTTCCTTTCTCTGAATAAATACATTTTTTCCTGCTTGCCTACCTTGAGCATTTGTGAAGTTCATTCTTTGACTCTGTGAACAAGAACCTGGTATTAGATGCAACATAAGTTCTTTGTTATAACTAAGTGTGGCAATCTTTTGAGAGTACTGTTTTCCTGGTCTTTCTGAATATTAACTGATTTTTTCTACCCTAAACTCCATGGACTCTAAAGTTGAGAGATATAGTATATATTCCTATAGCCCACAGCCCCCTTTAGGAGCAAATGTTGCTTGAGGTTTACACAAACAGAACAAAAACATTTCTACCTTTCTTTGCCTTTACCCTGATTACTTCTTTTGATCATCCTTTAAAGACATTGTTGCTTTTTTCTATCTTTCTCTCACACAAAAGGCCATCAACCTTTTAGGGTGGCTTTACAATCCTGTACATGGCCCACTCAGTGCCCTGGGCTCAGGTTCCTGTTCTTCCCAGATTCAGTGACTTATCTCACCACTTTCTTTCAGTGTAATAGTCAGGATTTTCCAGAGAACCAGAGCCAATAAGAGATATATTAGGGAGGCAGTTCTAGTAGATCCTGAACCAATTTGGAGAACCATCGTTAAAATTCTCTTCCTCTAGAACTGTTAGGCATACAGACAGATATGAGTAGGATGAAAAGAAGGTGCAGCCCACCAAGGACTCAGGGAGTAAATCAGATAAAGCCAGAGAGCCAGAAAGGACTCACCTCCTTTGCAATATGAGTTCATTCCTCATGCCCTGAATCTGGGTTTACCTTGAGACTTGCTCTAGCTAATGTAGGTGAGATAGAGCTGAGACATGAGACAGGCATCATGATTAACATTTCCTGCCTATGATGAACAATGCTGAGAGGTGAATAGCATAGTGGGAATAAGAAGGACTTATTTTGAGGCTATGAGCAGAGAGTTGGGGGTGAGATTCCTTACATATTCTTTGGTAATCAGCCAATGACTTATCCTAAGGCAGGGCATGCAGTCTTAATAGATGTGTTACCAGTGCTTGGGAGTAGCTACTATCTTGGAGAAGAACAAAAAGTTTGTCCTACAGAATTACCTAGAGGACTAGTTATAGACAATAACATTTTTTCTCATTGGAGATAGACATCATGAGACTGCATGACAAGCCTATGCCACCCTGACCTTTTATTTTTATCCCATTCTTGAAACTTATTAAAAGACAGAATCCCAGTTTTTGAGCACACCTCCTCTCTGAGGTTGCCTGCACTCACCTTTCTTTGAGTGTGTTACTCTCTCTTTCCTACTTCCTATTAGTAGTGAGGGGATACTGAGAGCTCTGACTTGGGCTTGCAAGTTCCCATCATGTGGGTGACAGTCATGGAACTGCAGCTGTACAATCATGCTCCTTAGTTGCCTGTCTGAATATCTGTCTTTGCCTTTAAGAACTTCTCAGATCATAATCTTACTCCAGTCAGTGCTCTGCAGTGCCCCTAAATCCTGGGGTGGTAGTAGGGACTCAGTTCCCACACTGTGCAGATTCAAGTGGACTCTGGATACCAGGTGACACTGGCTTTAGGAGTTGGTAAGGAATTATGCCCAATGCTGAGCAGCAGCTCAATGAGCTTCCCTTTCCTTCCTCTGTTTTTTCTTCCTTTCTACTTTATTCAGATAAATCTGCCTTTATGCACCTGGACCCTAGCCTGTTCCTCTCTTGGAGTGTATTCAAATAAAACTTTCATTCTGCTTCACTACTTTGTCTCTGCACTTCAATTCTTTGTTACAGCAGAGACAAGAACTGAGGAAACTCAATCCCCTAACATTAACTACTCTTTATATAAAAATATGTATTAGTCAGAGTTCTCTAGAGATTCAGAGCCAATACCTTATAATCACATGATTATGGAGGATGAGAAGTCCCATGATACATCATCTATAAGCTACAAACCCAGGAAAGATAGTGGTGTAATTTGAAGGCCTTTGGGCCAGGAAATCCTAGAGCAGAAGATCTATGTTACGACTCAAACAGTCAAGCAGACAGAGACAGGATTCTCTCTTCCTGTACATTTGTTCCGTTCTGGCCCTCAGTGTATTGGGGTTTGAGTTTATTCTCCTAGGTTCTTGCCCCACCACAAAAAAATAATTGAAGGGCAGAGATATAGTAGTGAAGTGGACTAAAAGTTTTATTTGGATACACTCTAAGGGAGGAATGTGCCAGGGCCAAGGTAGACAAAGACAGGTTTATTTGACTGAAGCAGCAAAGGAGGGGAAGCTCATTGACAGGAACTTGCAGGCTCAAATCAGAGATCTCACTACAAGTAGGACAGAGGGAGTGAATACTTGTGCTTGAAGTCTGGAAATAGAATGAAATAGCAAAGTGACAAACACACCACTGGAAGAGCGCAGAGATGAAATGCAGTAAGTTGAGCAGTAAGAAGTCTTTTAAAAATACACACCTGAAGAAAGGGGAGTGCGGGCAACCTCAGAGAGGAGGCATGCTTAAAAGCTGGGATTCTGTCTTTTAAGGAGTTTCAAGAATGGAATAAAGTTAAAGGGTTAAGGGGCATAGAGTTGTCATGTGGTCTCATGATATCTATCTCCAGTGAGAGACAATATGTCATTATCCATAGTCAGTTCTCTAGACAGTTCTGTAGGATAAACATTTTGTTCCTCTCCAAGATAGTGGCTACCCCCAAGCACTGGGAACATGTCAGTAAAGACTGCTTGCCTTGCCTTAAAATACATTGTTGGCTGATTACCAAAGAATATTCCAGGAATCTAACTTCCCAAATATCTTTCAAAATGGAATCTTAGCCTTAAGATAAGTCCCTCCTGTTTTATTATGTTATTCATATCTTGGCATTTTTTTAGAAAATTAATCATGATGCTTGCCCCATGTCTCTGTCCTATCTTGCCTGCATTAGCTAGAGCAAGTCTCAAGGTCAGTCCAGATTCAGAGCATGTGGAATGAACTCACATTGCAAAGGACTTTAACTCTCTGAGTACTTTCTAGCTTTCTTGCCTTATGTGATTACCTCCTTGGGTTCTTGGTCGGCCCCACCCTCTTTTCATCCTGCTCCTATCTGTCTTTCTGCCTTAAAAAATGGATTGAATTATGTCCACCCACATGGGAAAAGTCATTTATTTTACTGAATTCACCAATTCAAATGTTAATGTCTTCCAGAAACACTCTCACAGTCAAATCCAAAAAATAATGTTTAATGAGCTATCAGGGTATCCCTTGTGTAACTCTGGGGGGAAAATCCTGGGGCAAAATACCTTTGAAACCAAAATTAGTCAAAGGGAGAAATAGATTTAAGAAACCCATTTATTTCTTATAAGCAGTTGTCCCATCTCCCTCTTGACCAGGCTGCAGCAGAAGAAAGCTCTGCAAAACCTCTCTGGTCCAGATAAGCCCTAGCATGTCCTTGTGAGTATATATTGACATGTACATGGACTAATTCTCTCCACCTCTTGGAAACACCTATTGATATGCAGATGCACTAAAGCCAGGTGAGAAATTCTGGAAATATTGCAATTTTACCCACACCTTGTTCCAGTCAAGTTGACACATAAAATTAAACATCACATTCTGTCATTTCACATCCATGATCATATTATCTTAACTCCTATTCACTGATATACTTTTGAAAAGGTGTCTATCTTAGTGTCTACACTTCTTCACTTTATTCTTCAGTCCCTAATTCATTTTTTTTCATTTCCTATTCCAAAAGCAGCCTATTTTTTTTATCTTTCTATCTCCTCCTTCAGTTCAAAACTGAATGTTTAACTGCCAAAGTTGCCAGTTATATTTTGTTTAAAAATCTGTTTACAGATTATGTGACTGACCTTTTCTGGATCACTAGACACTGTTAACCACTACCTACTTTCTCAAATTATTTCCTTTCTTTCACATCATCTTAGTGGCCAATATTTTTCATTCTTTATTTTTTTTTCTCCTATTCTTTCTCCTTAAATGTTGATATTTTCCTGACTTTATCCTTTATCCTGACCATATTATAAGTGAATCTTTAATAGATTTTTGTAGCCTAACACCACTCCCTAAACACTCTGTGCCCATACAATCCTCCCAAGGTTTTTAATGCTGTAACTTCATTTAAAATAAAATATATATAAAACTGTAGAGCTTATTAAAATCTATAAAAGCCTTTTCAGACTCTCCCTTAAATAACATGCCCTATTTTGTTGGCAAGTCTTTGTAATGAACGTCCTACTAGGGATATCAAAACATTTTCTAATCTTACATGCTAGTCACTTTTGCTTTCTATTATAGAAATTTAACAATCAATATCCATAAAACTTTCAATTAATATAAAAAATAGATGTGAGTTCTTAAATTCTACTTTATATGCCATTGTAGACCTGGATTCTATTAACAAATACCATCTTCATAAATAATAGGTTGCATATTTGTTTAGTCTGGACTGTCAAAGTAAAGTATATTGTATACCAAATGTATTAATAGGAGTTCTACAAACTTTACGAAACAAATCTGATAATGCAACAGAACATGAGAGAGCAACTATTCCTATGACTGGTATACATGCTACCCTGTAGTCACAATGTTTGTGTAATTTTAAATTAAATATATGAAAATATTACCAGTTGATAGAAAGACGGCAATACTTCAGAGATCATCAATAGACATGACTCTTCTTCAACAATGTTTTTCATTGTAAGTCTTGGGAACTCAAACAGAAATAATAGAATGAAATATATATTCATTTAAAATGAATATGGGTCCTCTGAAAATGGATGCTATATTAAGGAGGATAGTGGAGATGTGGATTTTAGCTAACATGGAGCTTATATCAAGCCTTAGTCCTCATGAGAAAAAATCCTAAAGTATCGTCAACCTGGATAATTTTTGACACTCATACAATTTTGCTTTCAACTGACATAAATGTATTATGAATTTGACTCCATTCTTTGTTGTATAACATGGGAGGGTACTGAATGTTTTCTATGTCGTCTTTGTAGTTTTCATAATATTCTTCACAATTTTTGCGCAGACTCTTGTCATTAACGTGCACTCTACTATATTGTCTAAAGCCTCCACCTGAGAAACAATGTCTGGGATATTTGAATGAGTTTAGGAATAAATGAGGAAAGTTTGGGGGAGCATGGCTATCACTGGGAATGGAGGCAGGGTTTCTGCCTAGATTAAAGTTTGAAGTTCTTACCTGAAATATCTCTATAGTATAATAATGAACAAACACATTATTTTATTAAATGATAACTTCAGGATTCACAGATTTCCTTGCAGATGCTTTGAAATGTTCTGATTATGCTTCCATAGGCATTATGCTAAAGCAATATTCATGAGACAAAATGAATTAATCACAGGAGAAAGAATTTAGGGTACTTGAGATCTAATTGAATAATCTTCCAGGGAGATGGTATTAAATTGGGAGAAATACAGTAAAAGAACTTCTTGTTATTTAGCGAGACAAATTCAAAGGAAACTATTTTAGGCTCAGTCTGCTAAAGATTTGAAGCTATTTTCAGTGACTTGATTTGATATGCTGATTGCTACCCCAGTGAACGATTAAGTCCTTTAGGAACACAGATGAGTCAGTAGTGAAGTAATAAGCATTGTAATACTTAGCACTTTTAATCATCAAAACATTTTATAAACACTATCTAATTAATCTTTATATCAATCCCATGAGACAGATGAATATCATTCTCATTTTACTGATGACAGAACAAAGAATATGATCTACAAAGGCCAAGTAACAGAACACAAAATTTTGGTTTTGTATCTGTGAGCTAAGAAACAAGAGTTTTAAACAAGCTGCAAACTGAAATTTCTAAACATGAGTTGATTTTTAGAGATTAAGTATCTAATTCCTAAAAGGTGGTACACTCTAATTAGCCTCATGTAAATGCTTTGAGTACAAATATAATTTTTATCTTTTAGATGCAAAAGTCACTTCACCGTATTATTCTTTTAAATCACAGCCAAGATTTGTGAATTAATTATCTTTTTAATATTCTGTGCTTTTACTGCATTTCTTGCTTAACTATAATTATGGCTGATAACATTTAAACTTGCTCCATATTCATCCTTTTTGGATGATTTTAAAATTACAAAAATAATATAATCTCAGTGTCACAAATGACACTATGTATATTACAGATAAAGTTTTACATGCCAATTCTACCACCCATAGACCTATGGCAGCAATCCTGGCAGCCTGGTGTGTGTTCTCCCATACCTTTCTCCACATTTGGAAGGATTCTATTTATTTATTTTCTTATATATTTTTTATCTACAAATAGTAACATATTTTACACTTTGCTTTGTCACTTGCTTTTTTCACTTAACAATACATCTAAGCCGCACCTTGCCATTCCTTACCCCCAGATCCTCCAAGGGCTCAGAGTTAAAGTGCTCTCCATGTCCTACAAGGCCCACGTGAGTCTGCCACTGTCTCCTATGGTCTTTATTCGATCTTTTTCAGTTGTGGGCTCTGCTCCCATCACACTGGTGTCCTTGAAAATCATCAAGCTTGCTGATACATCAGGCCTTTGATTTTCATATTTCCAGCTCTTTATATGAAGGATTCCCCCTCAGGTAAATTTCTATTATCATTTTATTGTTATGTTTTGGAAAACTAAACTATAACAGTGATGCACTTGGCCTACAGGAAAACAAAGAACCACACCTCTTTTTTGGACAAAAGCAAGACTCATTTGACCTTTTACTGTGGGAGTTGCTGTTTAAGCACAATGAATGTGTACAATGTGGGTGAAGAAATTTTTCATTAGCTAACCTCATTTGATTAAAGTTGGTAGAGTCCTCGGAGTTCTCTCTTCTTTGTGAGTTATCACAAATGACCAGAGCCCAGCCCTGTTACTACCACTACCCCATCCTTTCTGAGTTGGAGAAGCTCTTTCTGACTTCCTTATAGAAAACCACAACAAAACGAATCTTCTTTTCATACCATCACTTACGCCTTTGCTGAGACTTATTCCTCATCTTAGCACTTATCAAAAACTGATATAATATTTGTTGATTTATTATCTTTAACCGTAAGTCTCAATGTTGGCCAATGAATGAGTGTAGATAATTTTCAAAACTATATATTTCACTGTCTACTAGTAAGCTGTAGATTATTTCCACCCATGTATTGCCAATAAGCTTTTTTTCTCTGTAAATTTGTAGAGTCTTCACCAAATTTTCAACATGTCCTCATTTTAGTTTTAAAGCTTCTGTTCTATAAATGTTAGTTCTTTGTCTGTGACCTGGAATGGATTATTTTCTTATTTTTTTCATGAAAAAGTTTTAATTTTTAATTTGAGGAAATAGATCTATTTTTTTTATTTTCTTGCCTATGAGATAAGGAAGTCTTCCTTACTCCATAGTATATATATATATATAATTTCCTATCTTATAAGTTTTTAAAAATTAACAACTTAAGACATTTGGTGATTTATTTATTTATTTGACATAGGAGTCTGTCTTTGTTTTCTTCTTCATTGACACTCAACAGTATCATCGTTTGTCAACTGAAGTATCTTTTTATTTCACTTAAATGAAATACCATCCATTCCATCTTTTTCACATATTTTAAGATACAGATGTATGTGTATATATATTTCTAGGTTGTTAATAATATTTCTTATATCTGTACTAAAACAATATAATGATTTGACTTCAGTAGTTTTTATTATATTTTGATATCAGATAGTGCAAGTCTCTTTTTGTGCATTTATTGGCTATGTTTGGGCATTAAATTATTCCATATCACTGAGTGAAAGGTTTGAGATTATGAGTTTAAATGCATTATGTTTATTGTTTTATTCTTTTTAAATCTTTTCAACCCCTGGTGACTGAGCTTGTGTACTCTACATACCAGAGCCTGAAAAAAAGAATCAAACAATGGATATTTTATTTAAGAGATTCATATATAAGGCAATGGGTGGAAAGGAAGGAATAGGAGTAAGGAAAGATAATATGCAAGGAAAAATGGTGCATTGACGTGTTACCTGATGATTTAAAACAAGCCAAGAAAAACTAGAAGACTGTTCTAAAAGATTTTACTGGACCTTAAGGACTCCTCCCAGAGAGCTTCAAGAGAAAATTTTCTCAGTGTAACCCAAAGGAGAGGGTAATAAATCTTAGTCCAAAAGTGATTAATCCCACCATCTTCTCTTGTTGTGTTACTCTCCTCTTCAGCAAACGTTTGGGATCATAGAGCCCCATGTCCTGCAGTGCGGTCTGCATCCAAGCCTTCAGCTGAAGGTGAATCAAACTTCTGGCATGCAGCCAGCTCATCCAGCTATAAACTGGTGCTATTGAAGAAGAGCCTGCTCCTCCACCCATAGTGATACAGCCTGTGTTTTAGGGTGTAGATAGAACACAGTGGGAAAGCCACTATATTCAGTGCCTTTTAAAACTGATTATTAAGGTCTCAAAATTTTATATTCTTTCTTATCAATACATATTTTTACTAAGAAACTATTCATTTCCTCAGTACTCATTCAGTTCGCATAAATTTGCAAGCAGTGTGTTCTTACAATTATATTAGTCTCTTCACACTAGATGTTTGTCTTATTTCTTACTCTCATACCTCTCCGTTTTGATTTCTCCTTTTCTGTTTTTAAGGTTATGAAAACTTTGTCCATTTTATTGTTCTTTACAAAAAGAATCAGCTTTGGATTATTTGCCTTTGATTTTCCTGTTTGTTTTTCCCATTATTAATGCTAACATTTATTCTTAACTTTTTTTTTGTTTGTTGTTTTTATACTGAAATTGTACATGATCATAATTCAGATTTGGTCTCATTTGAGGAAAGTGACCCGGATAGAATAATATCTTAACATTTCTTTTATAATAAGCTTACAAATTTTATGAGTTACCAGTCGAAAGTAATGCAAAACCACCTGAGGAATGACCACAGGTGATTACATTAACAGTAAGAATTAAATTTGCTTCCAGACATTACAGAAATTTTAATGAAAGATTTGTGCTCATTTTGAAAGTTAGGAAATAACTAATTTAATAAGTATATATTATAACGCCTAATCACTTTAATATTTCAAAGAAAAATAATAGGTATTTTCCAGAATTTTAAATCAGTGATTTGTCACTCTTTCTGGTAGTAGTTCTCTACACTACTGTCTGCTATAATGATTTCCTAATAATACTGAATCAAATGTGACAGTGTAACAATGGAGATGAACATGGTCTATTTATTTTACAATATTATATATATATTTTAATTAGATTTCCAAAACGCACCTCTGTGAATGACTTTGTTCACCCATGAGCTCTTCTGTAAGTGATGTTTATCAACTCAGCTCTGTGACTTTATATGAACTTCCTAGAGATTTTTTAAAATTTCATAATTTTGTTCTACATATCCTTCATAAGTATTAGATCTATTGTGACAAAGTGGTAGTATTATTATATTTTCTCTAGTCAATTTGCTTGAATTTTCACTTTATTTCAGCCATGGGCTAGAATATCTTTTGACTCATCTGTCACCTCAAATCTCAAACATTTATTACTCCATGGCCCAAATCTACTTACTCCTACATCTCTCATTCACTCACTTTTACAGATTTGAATGATCATTATGTCCTTGACCTTTCCATATTCTCCAAATATATTATGTCTTCATCATCATTTCTATGCTAATATTCAACTATATTAGCACCATTTTTTACCTTCCATATTTGTGATGCTAAATGTTGTGATAGAATTAAATTAATTTATGCTTCACTCTACATTTTCTTTATCTAGCCTCAACCTAATGGTTATTGATAAACCTTTTTTCCATGCATTGTATTGTTTGGATACACCTTTCAGTGACTTCTACCCTTTTACATATCTTCAAACCTTCAATTCCATAATTCCTGTCTAAAGTGCCTTGCCTCATCTGAGACTAAGACCACTGGACAGCAATTTTTTCAACTTTTCATTTCTATGTCTCAAAAATGTTGTTTCACTATCTGTTTTATTTTTTGGACTGCAATTTTGATCAAAGAAAAATGCTTCTCTTCTCTTTCCTAAGACCATTTATTCTCTTTTTTTAAATTAAAATTCTTCTTCTTTTCCTACATTCTCACTTAGTTGTTATTATGTCTTTCACTTGCATGTTGGTGGTGCCTGACAGTAACTTCTAGTCAAAACACTTGTTAGAATGACTAGTCTCAAAGTGCAAGAGACAATAAGTGTTGGCAAAGAAGTGGAGCAAAGAACACTCTTGTACACTGTTGGTGGGAGTATAAATTGATACAACCACTATGGAAAATGGTACAGAGTCTCCTCAAACAGTTAAAAATAGAACTGTCATATGATCCAGTAATTCTACTTCTGGGTGTACATCATATCTAAAGAAAGTTAAATCACTATCTCAAAGTGATATCTGCACTTCCATGTTCATAGCAGCATTATTTACAACAGCCAAGATGTGTAAATAACCTAAGTGCCAATTGACAGAAGATGGGTAAAAACAATCATAAATATATACAATGGAATATTATTCAGCCATAAAAGGGAAAGCAGTCCTGCTATTTGCTGCAACATGGATGGACCTTGAGGGCATTATGCTAAATAAAATAAATCAGACAAGACTTTTATGTGATCTCACTTATATGTGGAATCTAAAAATCAAACAAACAAAATATAATAGAAACAGAGAACAGATTGGTGGTTGCCAGAGTGGTGTAGGGAGAGAAGGAGGTTGAGGGTGTGGGTGAAGGTGGTCAAAAACTACAAACTTTCAGCTCTGGATAAGTTCTGGAGATGTAATGTACAGCATGGTTACTATTCAGTTAACTATACTATATTATATAATCAAATGCTGCTAAGAAGAAATTAAAAGTTCTTGTCACAAGAAAAAGAAAGTAACTACATGAGGTGATGAATGTTAACTAAGCTTATTGTGGTGACCACTTTGCAATATATACATATATCAAATCATGTTGTACACCTTAAACTAATGCAATGTTATATGCCCATTATATCTCAATAAAACTGGAAAAAATTTCCTCAATGCCTCTTAGACAACAAAATATACCAGTAGCCTCCAAAATTCTTTAGGTTGTGTTTATGTTTATCTTTTACTAAAAAAAAATTAAATAAATAAAAGCTAACCTGCTCACCCTTAATAATTCATTGAAATTATTTGTTAAGTCAGTAGTAACCTAAATATTCCCAATATTTTCTCAAATGTAATTAACTTATTTTCTCCTCAGTTTTATTATAAAGTTCAATGTGTATTTCATGTTCTTAAACAGTAACTTTTTTAGGGAAAAGGAGGCTCCCTTATAGCATTATATTTATACACATGCTTTATTGCAGTCTGTCTCTTATCTGTCATTTATTTATACTGTCTCCTCCTACTATGCTTTAATCACAACATGACAGTACTCATTCTTTTTCTCTTTTTAGAGATCATTAGTAACTTTCTGAACATCTGTTTCAACCTCCCATTTGGAGAGCCTGTGCAGATTACTTTAGAGCTACAAATCTGGATAACAATTAGGTTCTGCGACTTGGATTCCCATAAATAACATTTGGAAAATGGAAGTGAGCTATAGAGATTTTTTTTAATGATGATTTACATTTATCCTCCACCCTTTGTTTTCTTTCTCTCTCTTTTCTTTCTTTTTTTCCCCTTCCTCTTTATAAGCAAACATTGATTTAAAAATACGATGGCTATCTGTGGCATCATTTCAGTTTTATTCTTCAACTGATTGTGTGTTGAGAGGCAGTGTGTGGTGAAGTGATGGCAGAAGCATTCTCTAATCCCTGGAATGCAGGTGTGATTTTGAATTAGGAGATTTAGTGACATCTTCAGATGCAGTAGCTTTCCCTTTGACAATTCTGTGTTTTTCTGTCAGTCATTCTGAAGGTCCACCTATAACCCATTTGTTCAGCCATTATGACAGCTTTGTAGACACTTATTTCTTTGCATTACTCTTCACCAACTTGCAAGTGGCTTCATTTACTACCAAGGGTTTAATTTTTGTCTCTTTAGTAGATGACTCAAAAATCTACATATTTCACATCACCAGTATACTGGAACTAGACAAGGACTGAATGGTTGATTCTGTCAGTTACTGTCTGACACTTTAGGAAAAAATCAGTTACTACTTTGAGTTTATAACTCCTCAACACTAAAAGTGGAATAGTGATATTTATCCCAACTGGCTGCTTGAGAATAAATTGGATTATGTATTTGCAAGCATCTAGAATTGTCCCTGACATTTATTATTTACACAATAATTGTAAATGTGTTTTCCCCTTACTATCCTTTTAGACTTCTTTCCCATACTTGTAAACTTCCACTATATATTTATATATATTAGTTGATATCCATGTGTTATCCCAAATATATCAGATCTAAAATGGAAGTAATATTTACTAATCCTGCCTTTCTTAACCTTCTTTGAAATGAATATTTCCCAATATTTCTTACCATGATAATTGTATCATGAGCCCATTCTTTCTGCATAATTTCCCACCTCGCATCCATTACAAATTCCTACTCAGTGTGTTATCAATATATCTCTAACATACATTCATTTCCATGACTTCAGCTATAATTCCAATTCAATGCATTATTTCTCCCAAGAAAATTTTAAATATTGCTTTCTGTATTGCATATACATTTCGTATTACATCTCTATAACTAGATTCTAGCTGAATCGGACTCTATTTGTTTTCTGTGAAATCACCTCCACTTGACCACTGCCCACACCCTTTCTGACTATAATTGCATTACCTGCCTCTGCGTCCTCCATCTGACAAATTTTTTAAAATAACCTCTTCCATCAAGCACATCATTGACATTTTTCAATTTCATCCTTAAAAGACAACATTAACACTTTTCATAATTAGGAAGTTAGCTCTTTTTCATAAATCACATTGATATATGAATTTGACAATTGCCTTTTAACTACTTCAGGATAGGGTCCTCATTTATCATATATTCTACTTTAATGTCTTTGAGTAAGTAATCAGGAAATAATATAATTGATAAAGACCTGCTTTAATTATACTTTCTGGAATTCTTCATATTATCAAAATGAATCTATTTATCTATTGTCTAAGAGAAACAAAAATAAGAAACCCTTTCAGCAATGTATTAATAGTATTTCAAACCTAAGCCATGGTGGGAGCTACATAAATATCAAACAGTATCACCTCCTGTTTTGTGGGACTGAAACCTTTTTCATGAGTTTCAATTTTAATCCCATTTATGGTATTTAAATGATTTTATTGTAATAGTGTAAGGGACTATAGTATAAGTAATTTTAGTTTTCATACTACAGACATGTATTGAAAAATGCATTATACATGTATTTACAAGGAATAGGAACAAATAGGAAAGAAAGGCCAAAAACGGAATTTCTACACTCTTAATACAATATGTTATGCAGTCTGTATAGTTCAAGGATTACTTTAAATTGATTTGTATCATCCAGTCTATTTGGCAACTTAGCTAAAGATGAGAGCCAAATTTTTCTCTTCTGTTTATTTTTTAAAAGCTTTGTAGACTGTATTTTTAAATTATAATTTTCAAAATGTACTCTGCTTTTAAATCTTTTAATAGCTGTACATAAAAATTAAGAAATATATTTCAACCTTGATTCATGTGTGGGTGTATGTAAGTATGCATATACATGTGGTGGATAGAAGAAGGGGATGTTGGAGATGTTGTAAATTTGACCTATTTTTCTCCTATAGTCTAACATTTAACTCTCTTTGGAGAACTTCACTGAAGTCAGTGTAAAAATCTCATTATTTGTTAAAAACAGTATTCAGATGGGATCTACCTAGACAAGGAAAAAAGTGTCTTCATGTTTCTAAGAAGTTTTAATTAAAAGTATCTGAATTCTAATAGATTCCTAAGTAAAAAAGTCACATCACTGTAATGTTGGGAAATTAGCTAATTTATCTTACATTTTTGGTGCATCTGTACACATCACCATTACATGGATACATTATTTTATAATTATTTTAATGATTCTACTTTTCTAAAAAAATGTAAGCCACTTCAGGTATATTTTGAATTGCTAGATGTAATAAAGATAAGTTTACATGTAAATAAGTCACTGAAAACATTGAGATTTATGTTTTACTTCTAGCAGGAAGAACTAAAGAAATCTTTAAATATATATGTCTAATTTTTGAACTTTGTCTTATAAATTTTTTATTCTGGATTTTTTCTTTCAGCTTCTTATCTCCAGAGCCCCTTTTCTCTTAAATTATATATTTGAGGCAATTCTATGTACCTGTAGTAAAGCCTCAAACACCTCAATCTCAGTTAGCTCCTGACTGGACTAACAGTAGTGAAAATGGAGACATATTGTGATTTCTGATAATCTTAGATGTGGTACTGTGTACCCATCTAAATCTTTATTTCCCCAACACTTGTTTATAATCTTTGCCATGTGTTATGGGTTTAATTGAGAAGAAAGTCACTATAATGAAACATCAAGTGACAGATATAATAAGAAACAGAGAAAAGTTAAATTAGAATCCAGACTGAAAAATATGTTGTGGAAACATTAGTTGATTCAGAACTACAACAACAACATCTTAGGGTCAATAATCAAATTTGAGGAAGTAGAATTTCATGGAATTTTCTTAAGGATATGTAATGAAAATGGGTGGAACTGCATAAAGATTTGTAAAACAAACATATGTCTATAATCACATTCTTAGGTACATTACCCAGACTTTGTCTCAAAGGGATTGAGGCTTTGCACATGAATAAAATTAATTTTCATGATAATGATGAGAAGAGAGATTTTCAAGAACCCTATGGTGATCTGAGAGTATAAAATCATTGTTTCTTCAAATTTGGAATATGATGGCTTTAACAATAAAAGTTCATAAGAAGAGTCTGTGGGGAAGATTTGTAAAAGTGATATGGTTTCAGTCAGTGGAGGAATTCATTTTCTGCCGTTGCAAATTTAATTCAGAAAGATATTTACAGTTTCTCTACACTGATAAGTAGAAGGCAAAGTAAGGGTAGTAAAGAGGTGTCTGGGCAAAAAGTAGATACTTAGAATATTCTGAGTAAAGGGTTGAAGAAATGTGATGTGATAGTTATCATGCAACTCATAAACTGGAAGAAAACGCTTGGTATAATATAGAGTAAACCAAGTCTTGCACAAAACAAACATTGACTCTGTACTCAAAGACAATACTTGAGTTAAGTAGATAAGCAAAGATTCAGACTCTACAATTAAATAATAAAGGTGCCTGAAGTGAGAAGTGGACAACCAGCATGTGAACCAGACAGTCAGGTTTACAGGAAAGGGTAAAGTTTGGATAACTCAGCACTATGCTTTTGATCTCCCTGGTTGTGGGTGATCTACAATGTCTATGTGAGGTTAAATTGGGAGTTTATGCAACATCCAGTGTATATAAATATATATGAGTATATATAATTGTAGGGTCCCAAAAAACAAACTCAGAGATGCAGATGACCGTGAGTGTGACTTACAGAGAAGTTCTCCTAACAAAATCTGGTAAGGGTATATGGGGAAAGCTGGGCAGAAAAAGCAAGAAGGCGTGCAAGGGTGATTTAAGCCAAGTCATCTTATTCTGCAGAGGAATCCCAGAAGGGAATCATTTATTAAAGACTGCCCCAGGTAACTGAAATTCCCAGGCATCTTGGAGAGAAGGGCAGGCCTTGAAAAACCCCTCAAAAACAGAGGAAGAGGCCCCCTGAAAGGTAAAAGGGACTGGGGAAGATCGACTAGAGATCTTAACATTAACAATGTCAGTTGCAATAATTTATAGCTAGTCACATAGCTGATAGTAATAGTCTTTCATGTTACACAGAATTCTATTGTTGACAACAAAAATGAAAAAAATATTTCCATGTAGTAGCATTACTAGCTTTCAAGAAATTCTTTTTTAATAGTTTTTTTAAATTTTTTTATTTTGCTATTATTAATGTACAATTACATGAGCAATATTATGGTTACTAGACTCCCCCTATTATCAAGTCCCCAGCACATACCCCATTACAGTCACTGTCCATCAGCATAACCACAACTTGTCTTCTCTGTGAAATAAGCCAGGAGAAGAATTCTCTTTTTGCTTTTATTTCTGACTTCTGGTCTTGTTGAGTTAAGTAGATAAGCAAAGATCCAGACTCTACAGTTAAATAATAAAGGTGCCTTTGTTCTTTATTGCCCTAATGCCGGGGTTTTTGTTCACGAAGCTGAAGAATGAGCTTAGCAACACCCAAGGTAGGAGAGCAAGGCACAGGCTTTTATTTAGAAATAAAGTGGAAGGACAGAGCTCCCAGCTCACGCCAGGAGGGAACAAGAGAGTCCAGTGTGGTGTGTTGTCTAGGGGGTTTTATAGGCAGATGAGGATTTTTCGAGAATATGAAAAAAGCTTAGGGGTGTGGACCTGCTAAGTGGTGTCTGAATATCTAGAATTAACTTAACACAAGGAATTTCCTGTCCGAGTTTTTTTTTGGAACACCTTCGTCCTGGTCTAGGAGTATATGAAACAAGGCCACCTGCTCAGCCTGACCCCAAGGTGGGCTGAGGCATTGTTTGCTAAAGAGTAAGTTAAGTGCAATCTTATCTTTAAGGTGGAATCCTTCTTGCCTTTTATTATGTTGTTTACAGCTGGGTCTGCATGCTAAATTAGTTGCCCAGTTTGCAAAACCACTCCATCAGATCTGAAAGAGGAAAGACAGCACATAGGCCTGGGCCTTTTAGCATGTTAAAGTCAATCTTACCCATTATTACAAATCATCAGCATAATAAAAACATGCTACTCTTCTTTATCTGGAGAACATTAACTGATCTTACTGAAGAATGATCCTAGAGCTTAATGTTTAACACAAAGTTTTTGTAGGGGGTTTCCTTGCATGTAAGTTACATTGCTCTGACTGCAAATATCCTGCCTTGCTTTTTCCAGAGGCCCTCACCCTATTCTGTCTAAGCCCATGGTCCCTGCCTCAGTCTGGGGGTTCTATGAACTTCAAAGTATTATAAAACAGAGATTGTTGATTAATGTAGAAAATGATCTTCAGAGAGGTCTAATGCAGGTAAGTATCTTTCTTAAGTAAATTGGGCTTAGTAAGGCATATTATCTGTGTGAATACATACAAGTGATACTGTGTAAATTTGTTAGAGATTGATTTCCAAAATTTGGATGACCTTTACTTTAGAGCCTATTAGGAATTGGAAGCAAAATTATTATTGCTGTTATGTTTGTTTCTTGTTGTAATTAGGGAGTGTAACTTTAGTTTGTACTGCCTTTCACCCTTTGTATGTACATATAACCCATGGATGAGCAGCTGCAGTAAGGCATCATCAAGTACATGCTATTTATCTGTGGGGATCTTGAAAAACAGGATCTTTTCTGGGAGAATATTAAGCAGAGACAATGGAACTACATGGGGGTGATGGGTAGATATTTATTGGTTTCAGACTTCAGAGAAGCTACAATACTAACAGTGCTGGCCTCTTAGAAAGTTCTAGCTAATTAATAGCATTTCTTCGAATAAAGTTAGTGTAACCCCATCACAATAAAAAAAGAGAAGAGGTGTTGGTAACTCTTAGTCTCTGAATTTCACCAGACTGGTCCCAAAGCTCAAAATTCTTATTGAGGGAGAAAGAGTAAAAGCCCATGAAATTGCAATTTGATAAACATGAGGAATGTATTATGTATTAATGTGTTCTGACTATATGAATTTGCGGAAAAGGTAATTAACATTTTTTAACTGGGCAAGACAATCTTTCCAGTGCTATGCACTGAGGAGGCAGGTGGTCATAACTGACTGTTGCAAAAAATGGATAAGATGTTATCTCTGTCCTCTGGAAACCGATTGTCCATTTTGAAAAACACAACTAATATACTTTAAACAATGTGAAAATGGTTTGATTTAGCATAAAATAGGTACAAAATATGTCTTATAACTGTAAGAGTTAGAAAAAGACAGTGCATCTTTTGTTTCTTGGTGTTACTGGGGCAATACAAAGCACTGATTATATAGCTAAAAATTCACAAGCATTTTAATCTTGTCTCTAAGAAATTATTTGTTTCCAGATAATTTCTTTGGAAATTATCTTAACAGTTAAAACACACCAATGATTTGTCCCTACCATAGCACATGAGCACTAAAACTGGGGCAATTAAATTAGGGTGAAATTGGCAGGGACAACAATATGCAATGCTTAATAATAGCTTTTACAATTTGGAGAAAAGTAGATAATGTGCTAAAGAAAAAGACACAAAGAAGATAAAGAAATACAAAGTTTTAGTGCCAGGCAAGGCACCGCTTTTCACAACCCCAAGAGACATCACTCAAAGTCACAGTCACCCCTTCCCCCATGTAGCATGATATCTCCTGAAATTATGTGACCTTGGTAATGAAGGGTTCTAGAAGGTGAGAAGTCCAATCTTAACAATAGATAAGTATGAAAGACTCAGAAGTAAGCAAGGAATCATGGAGTCCAGGAGACAACCATTGAAGTTCAGAGGCTTTTCTAGCTAACCATCATGATGAAAGAGAATACCAAACGCACAGGTAGTTCCAAGATATGGTCAATACCCTTACAGTACCAGCCTAAAAGTACAATTAGAGACAAGTCTTGTCTAGGAGGTGAGAGATGTCAAATGTGAAAAGGAAGCATAGTGGTCAGAGTTTCTCAGACTGAAATATTGTAGTGCTTTTGTACAGAACAATTGTATGCTACAAGGTGCTTTAAATTCACAATTGTCAAAATTAAATCCATTGATCCATTTCCCTAATTTCCCATTTTTAGTTTTCCCTGTTCACTTATAGTGTCTTAATTATACTCATATAAAAGAATATGTGGAAAACAATTATAGTTCAAAAATAATGACATAAACACAACCACATATGCACCAGCTTAAGAGTTAAGGTAATATCAATACATCAGTACATTCAAAGTCACTGCTACACACCTCTCTGATCCCTCCTCTCTCTTTTCCTTTTACCATCTTTCTTGGATTTCAACTTTAAAATTCCACTTTCTTTCCTATTGTGATATATGTATTATAAATGATATAATATAAATTCATTATATTTATTATATTATCTGTAATGTAATACAGCAATATATATATAATGAAATATATATTTGTTAGATATAATTTTCTTATAATTATAGGAAATCATTATTATAAGCATTAATAATTTTAGTTGTCTATTTTTTATCATCTCACAAATTGCCTTTAGTCTTTGTGACCCACTATTTTGTGGAATTGTGATTGTGGAGCATATTCACACATATGTATACATTCATATGGTTCATTTATGCTACATGACATTCCATTTTATGATTATACTACATTTATTTGTCAGTTACATTACTGATGAGCATTTGGATTATTTTATCATTTTGCTATTGTAAACCAAGTTGCTATGAATTTTCTTGAACTTGACTGTGCATATATGCAAAAGTTTCTCCATGGTATGCACTTATTTAGCATAATTGAGATGTGGTGTATGCAATACATATATAATATCAATATATGTATACATATACAGTTGACCCTTGAACAACATATGTTTAAACTGTGTGGGTCCACTTGTGGACTTTTCTCAATAAATATATGGGAAAAGATTTTGGAGATTTGTGACATTTTGAAAAACACTTTTTATTCTCTAACTTACTTTATTGTAAGAATGCAATATATCATACATATAACATGCAAAATATGTGTTAATTGACTGTTTATGTTGTCAGTAAGACTCTGGTCAACAGTATGCTATTAGCAGTATTGAGTTTTTGGGGAGTCAAAAATTGTATGTCCATTTTCAACTGCCTAGGGTCTTGGCAGCCCTAACCCTTGGGTTCTTCAAGTATCAACTGTACACAATTGTAGGTTATGTTTTTATACATACACACATCTGCAGGTTATAGAGTGATGGTGTTTTCCTTGAATACTTTTGCAGTTAAAAGTGTTTTCATTTTGCTTCTCTGTCTTTGAAACATGTCTTCATATTCTTTGCCAATTTTCTATTAGGTTTTTTTACCTTTTTCTTATTGATTTTCAGTAGTAATTATATTCCCCAAGATCAATCCTTTGTCACTTATATATGTTGTCCGTCCTTGTGCAAATCCGTTGCTTGACTGGTTTTATTCTTTTTATGATATTCATGCACTAGAAGTTACTTATTTGTCATTCTGTTTATAGGTCTGCCTTCTAATATGTAGTTTTCAGATGTACTTGATAAATAATCCGTAGTTTCAGGTGTGCCTATCTCTAGGCTATAGGGCTGCCTTCTGACTTTGTTTTAACAAGTTGTATAATGTTGCCTTTCACATTTGAGCATTCCATTACTAGGATTGGTCTATAATTTCTGCAAGGGAGTTATCCATAACAGTTTTTGTCTACAGTAATTTCTAATATTTCCAGCACCATTTATTTTAAAACTCTTTCCCATCCTTAGAGATTTGCCCACCACCACTTTCAAATCTTACCTCTATGTATGTCTGTTTTTGTGCTGTCTATTGTGTATTTCTAAGCCTGCCTCTCCCCCTTGAAATTCCACTATCCTAATTAGTATTTTTATCTCTCTCTGATAGTTTACTTTTAATTGTAAGAGATTGCTGGTGCTTTAGAATTTTTCTTAACATTTTGTATTATCTCTTATTTTCTCCCAGGAAGGGCCTAAAAATGGTAATCTAGTTGGATATTTGGACCAGTTAAAATAACATTTTTTTTCCATCACTTGGATATGACCTTACATTTATTTTGTTTATGTTAAGTTAAAAAAAGTGTTCTATTTTCTTTTGTTCCAGTGAATTATCAGACCCATGTTTTTGACCTGAGTGCTCCTACTTGAAGTTATTTTATATGCAGTGTAACCCCCCCCCAAAATTTTTTAAGTTGTTTTGGAAATTTCCTCAGAAGTCCATTTCCACAGGAAAAAGGTAACTTTTAAAACACTCACAGTTAATCATCAATATATAGCAGGTTAGAATGTGATTTTAAAGAAAACACATACAGATGTTTATCTGAAATAGGAGGGACTGGATTATTGGTGCCTCCGTCTCTCTTAGGGGTATACGGGTGACATACAACAGACATCTCCTGGTTAGACCTTTTGTGAGCATTGCTCTGCCTTACATGGATGTTCCTGCTTCTTTTTGCCCTGCTGGTTATCACAGCTTGACTGAATTCCAGCCCATCAGGAATCACAGTTTTGTTCTTCACTTAATTAGGAATATTTAAATAAGCTGTTCTTCCTTCATTTGAGTAAAGCTGTAGTCTCCTAGTTACCTATGCTCAGCACCTCTTTGTTCAATTAAATGTAAAATCCTATATCATAATTCTCCCAAATACGGCAAATTAAAAAAACTCTTTGATTTAGGGACACTTTTTTTGTCTAATTAATGGGAACTTGGAAACTCATGTTTAGTGTGATTCTCCTTTTGGACACCATCTTCTTTTCTTAAAGTTTCTGTAAACACCACTTAATGGAACACATTGTGAGTAAATTGAACACTGATACCTTTTTCCCTCTATCGAAGTTCCTAGTTTATTTTGAAAAACACAGATAAACATGCATAACATACAATAGATACCTATAGTTTACTTTCCAATAGTGTTTGACTTTTAAGAAGTAATTTTCTTTGGATTACAGATAGTCAATTCAAATGATTTAATTATAATTGTAAAATGTAAGCATGCCCATATCCAAACATATAGGTTCAACTCAGTTTTGATTAGTATTGTGATATCATGTGAATATTCAATGCAGAGACAACACACCTCTGAGATAAAAGCTATTTAGATATATTTACGAACAGGTACTTCCTCAGTTTGTGAAGTCAGAAGGAAAGAACCTGTAAATTGATAAACCAGTTCAATAGTTTTATAGTCTCCAGAGAAACTTTGATCGAAAGTTTTAAGAAAAACAGAATGGATGTATTAGCTTTGGCTTTAAGACCTTTTTACTCTGTAGGCATGAACTTACAATAGTGAAAAGGCCCCAAAGCAGATAACTTTGAGGACTTTCAACATTGGTGGCAAGAAGAGGTTGGTGAATTTCTTCTGGAAAAATTAAGTCTAAAACTGGGCAAAATTTTTTTAAGACAACTATTTTGGGTAACTGGACATCGACCAGTTTTTAAGGCAGACAACAAATTGAGAAACATTTTATTCTTGAAAATTTTGTTAGAGCTTCAGAGAAGAGTGGTGGGAATCTGGAATGATTCCTCTCCTCCTCAGTCTTTAGTAAGCACGCTTCCTTTCCAGCAGAGGCTGGTCATGAAAATAAAAAGCTTTTTTTTCAGACTTCATTTGGCCTGAGGGAGGAAAGCCAACTGTTTCGCCAGCTAAAAGTGTCATCTTTTCCATTCCTTGGAAAAGGATGCTGTAAACCTGGAGACTAGATTGCCAAAGTTTGCAGTCCTAGTTTGTGGAAATCAATGGACTAATCAGAATCCTTAAAGGTAGATCTTAGAAGAGAGAGAGGTATAGAAGGGCTGAGAAAATGCATGAGTCAGTCATAGATTCCTGCATGACTGGTAAACCACCCATGAGCTACAAGCCCCTAGTTAAGATGCTGAAGGGAAAACCAAAGACACCCTGAGTGCTGGGTGCATCTTTGAATGTGTTGCCTAGCCCAACCACAAACTAAATATCAGAGGGGAAGATGATTCTGTGCTTATGATGTCTGAGCACAATCTCCATCCAGTCTTTAGCTGACCACTTAGCTATGCAGATACAGTAGCAACCTTTAGGTAGATAGGCTAAAAAAGAATCCAATGGGTTTAAAAGAATCTAAGAATTTAAGTAATTGCCTGAATACATTGGGAGAGGCAGAGTCTACAGTTAAAGGTAAGTTACTTAAAACAGCAACTTTCAGAAATATTTTTTAAATCCAGAGTTGTTGCAATTATCTAAAATATTTATTTTCAACTAACACTTACTAGATATACAAGAAACAGAAAATTCTTAAATACAAAGAGGCCAAAAGAAACTGACCATGAGGGGTTCCAGGTGTTCGAGATTTCAAAGCAGCTAGTATACATACGTTCATAAAGTAAATAAACTGTCTTAACAATAAATCAATATATAGAGAGACTTCATTAGAAAAATACAAACTTTAAAAAAGATAAGATGGAGTTATGCACATCATGTGGCACATTCTCCATGATAAACCAAATGTAAGCCATAAAACAAGTCTTACTGCATTTTAAATTATTTAAATTATACAAAATTATATTCACCCATTCCCATGGATTTAAATCATAAATCAGCAGCAGAAATAAATCTGGGAAGTCTCCAAGTATCAGAAATCAAATAACTCAATACTGAATAACCTAGTGGAAGACATAAAAGACATCATGAAATATATTTAGTTGAATGAAAATGAAAAATAACAGTGTATCTGTATATACAGGATACAGCAAAAGCAGTGCTTAGAGGAAAATTTGCAGTTTTAGGCATTTACATTAAAAAGACCCAAATTAATAAAGTAAGCATCTACCTTAAGAATCTAGAAAATTCTAGAAAAAGTCTACAATCTAGAAGAAAAAATCAAATCCAACACAAGTAGAAACGAGAGGGGGAATATCAGGGTAAAAAATAAATCAAAGATTTTTAATCATTGAAATAGAAAAACATCCATGAAAACAAAATTCAGTCTTAGGATAAATTAAGAAATTGATAAATCATTAGAGATACTAAAGAAGAAAGAGACAGAGAGAGAAGAGACAAAGATACAAATTACCAAAATCAAGAATGAGAGTTCATCAATACAGATCCCAGAGAACTTAAAAAGTCCAATTATAAGTAACTTTATGCCAACAAATGTAACAAAATAGACAAATTCCTTCAAACACACAAATAATCCTTACAGATTTATTAGGTAAATGAAACCTATATCAAGGAAAGAAAGGGACTCAGTGCAGAAAAACCTTCCCATAAAGAAATGTCCACAGCCATGAATTTTCTACTTAAAAAGCAGGAAGAGGAGACACATCCCTAGTCATTTTATAAGGCCTGTGTTACCCTGATGACAAGGCAAATTAGGGGCATAACAAGACAAAGGAACTAGAGACCGTATATCTTAAGAACATAAATGTAAGAACACTTAATTAAATATGAGAATTTTAGAAAAATATAAAAATTATCATATATCATGGATAAATGATGCCTATCCTGGAAATGCAAGGCTATTTTGATATTCAAAATCAGTTAATGTTGCACACTATATTAGTGGAGTAAAAGACAAAACCAATAAGATGATCTTGATAGATTAATGAAAATCATTTGATAAGATTCAACCTCCATTCCTGACATATGACCGTTATACAAAAATCAATTGTAATTTTACGTACTTTACAGTTTCCAAAAATGAAACTAAGAAGACAATTCTTTTCATAGTAACATCAAAATAAAACGCTTAGGAATAATTTAACACACTTGAAAAAGCTTTAACAAATGAAGTGCAAATACCATATACTGAAAACTATAAAACACGAATGAAATAAAATTGAATACTATTTCTCAATAAAAAGGAACAGACTATACATGCAACACTAAACAAATCTAAAATAGAAGACAGGTACTTGGCTACATATTGCATGACTCCATTTATATGAAATTTCATGAGACGGCAAGGTTATGAAGACAGAATCAGCTCAGTAGTGGCCTGGGGCAGGAGATGATAAGGGATTATTTTGGAGTAAAGGGAATGATCAAAAACTAGATGATCATAATTGGCTGAACAGCTATCTAAACTTATTAATAGTTCACTGAAATGAACAATTAAAATGAGTAAAATTTCTGTAAATTTAACCACAATAATGCTATTTTAAAAAAAGAGAAATAGTCATACACATATAAATAAAAATATTCTATGGAACAATCAAATGACTGAGAAAAGTGTTACAACAATACTCTTTCCCAAATGTGACACTTAATGACAATGTCAAAACAAAGTCGTAACATTATATTCAGATCCAGTCTGAAAATATGTCTATAGCTTGAGCAATCATAGTTATGAGATTATTTTTAAATTGCCACAATAAAATTTTCACAGTGCTAGGGCATTACCTCTCTTAACAACATTTTATTCCCAACTTATTCCAGGGTCTAAAGCACAGTATGAAGTCAACAAATAAACTTTGATGAAATAAATGAATAAAAATAATTTGTTGCTTCTATTTAAGTCTCTAGTGATTTAATTTGGACTTTTATCTAAATTGTTATATATTTGTATACAGTTGTTAGAAATATAAGATGACTTTGAATACAACAGTAATATCAGCATTAATAGTAAAGTGAAAATATATTTTGTTTGCTGTTATGTTTTCATTATATCTGAAGTGGATTAATAAATAGAAACCAGTTAATTGCTTCACTTGCTTCCATAAAGCGTTATCATTCTCTAGAAAATCACAAGGGTTGTGAATAAGAACGACTTAATTTAAGCATTATGCTTTGTGTGATACTTGTTGCTAATGAAATAAGAAGGAAATGTTGCATTATTTTAAATTATACATTTATTTATAACTCTAGGTATCCTTTCAATCATTTAATTGAAAATTTTAGGAGAAAAACATATTTCCCCAGTTTTGCTAAAAAAGAATTTTTCTGAAGGTGGACTCCATTGATATTATCTACATACATAAAACCATTTTATACTCTGGTTAATTCAAATACATAAAACCCAGATTATACTTACCTTTGTTTCTAAAGGGCATTGAAATTTTGTACTAAGCCACTTTCATTAGAAATAATATATGAAAAGGTATCCTTCGTCACCATGTTCTTATAGAGATTTTGTATTCATCAGTTTGAGATATGCTACTGGTGTCTTAATTCCCCATTTTTAGTAAACACGATCAACCATTCTCTCTTTGACATAATTCAGGGAGACATGCTTTGATCCAGATGCCTCTTGGCTAAGCCTCTGGACCCTGGGACTAAGACAGATCAAAACAACTGAGTCTATGAAGATGACTTTGAAATTTTGTGTTTCCCTTGGAAAAGCTTTACAGTTCAGTCTCTGTAATTATTGCATATTATTAGAACATTTTTACTGACTTAAAAAAAGGGTATAGGCAAATACATCGTGATAGAAGGAACTTTGTCTTGTTCCATAAAAATTAAGTAAGTTTTCAATTAAGAAAGTCTTAAAAATCTACCTTAATAGTTTCTTTTTAGTCCCCTGAATTTTGGGTATAAAACAGCCCAGATAAAGTTTCAAGTTAACATTACAATTCTAAGATTATAGTTAAAATAAAGGAGCTTACATATCTCCTGCTCTTATTTTGTACTCAGTTACCTGTGAATCCTTACTTCTCTTTATTGTATTTTCCCTTGCCTATATTTATTTTGAATACTTTGTCTTGGTTTTAATTTGTTTTCTTGTGTTTATTTGTATGATTTTACAATAGTCATTGCATGAGTATCATAATCTCCAATATCCATTGCTTTTCTGGAAAATATTGACTTGATAAAAACAAAACTTGGCTCCATTTTGAATCCACTACTGAATGACAGTTTTATACTTCTACTGGTGAAGAGTATTTCACACACTTTTCAGGCACTGTGAAATACATAAAGTCTGGGTTCTTTACCACTAGCCCTAATCTCTTCCTCAGGATTCACCACTCTTGTATTCCATAATAATTTCTAGAAAATTCAACATTAACGTGCACATTCTCTCCAACATAATGATTATGCATTTTTGAAGTTATAAGCCAAAAATAAAATTCATTTGAGAAGGTAAATATTTTAAGCATGTATTGCCAAACTCCTGTTCTAAACAATAAACATGAACAATTTTAAATGTAGATGTTTGTTATTCTATAGACACAGGCTTTAATATAGGGAGACTTAACTGTTGAATGGCTCAGACCTATCCATAAGCAAGAAAGGTTTTGTGCTTTATAAATATATTTTGGATGTTTCTTAGAAAAGTTATAGAAGAATAGTATCAATAAATGTAACATAATTGTTTTAAATCTTTGTCCTATTAAAGTCTTCCAACCTATGAATTCTTTGTCATTTTACTTGTTAAGCAAATGTAAATTTCAAAGAGTCAAGAATAATTTAATTCTTTAAACTCACTTTCTATTCTTCACTTTGGCTTATTTTTATTCACTGGTAAAGGGCAGCTTAGCTTTACAACACCTGTCAGTATTGAGGGTGATATGTTTCTCTCAGTACATGTGGACAGTGGTGCATGGAACAGTTGGTAGGTGATATTGGTGCATTGTATAGCCACTCATCCTTTTGCCCAGAAACTTACTAAATCCTTTTTATAGCACACTTCATCATTCCCATCCACAAGCCTGATATCTAAAGTCTGTTGCACTAAAATGGTATAGTTCAGCTTTTCCATCAGGCTTTATCCGAAATAGAACTAAGAATGTACATTCAGTAGAATATGGCTAGGTAATAAAACCTATAGGTATTCCTATTATTTATTTGAATGTTACATTTGTTTCAATGAGTCTGTGTATATAATATAAATTCATACATCTTTTAAAGTGTGAGTGTGTTGTATATGAATAAAGGTATGGTAGGGATCTGAAGTCAAATATTATTAAGCCTTTTTCAAGAATGAACTATTTACAATTGCTTTTTAAATTTTATATAAAGGTATAAATGTTTTATATATTATATGTAAATGTATGTACATATACTTGAACTTTTATTTATATGTATAATATTAGTAAATACAAAACATTTGAAAATCATATTCTTAGAGAAATTTGGAATCACCAGGAACAAACTACCAAATTAGATTTAATTCTATAAACCTCATAAAATATTCTAATGAGGTTATCTGACTTAAAATAGAAAAAAAGAAACAGTTTCTAGAACTTACTTGTGAACAAACAAAATATGGAAAATAGGAAAGGAAAGAGAATAAAGTCCAAAATCCTTTCCTTGGATTATATGTCCCTACATGGCTTATCTTCTACCTAATATTCTGATAGCGACTCCTGCTTGTCTCTCCTTCATATATGACTTCTAATTACATTGGTCTCCTAAGTCTTAAACTTCTAAGTTTGTCGTACCTTACATCTTGTGCTTACTGTGTACTCTTTCCAAAAGACTAGTCTTCCTAGTCTTTGCCTCTGTCCTTGAAGTCTCAGATTAATGCCAAAACCTCAAAATATTCTCTATTGATTACTTTATTGTTAATATGTGGCATTTACTGGCAAGTGAAGAAATAGCAGAAAGGGCTTAATCATTGTGTTTCTTTAGTAAACATTTGCTGAGTACAAACTTATGTGCTAAGCATTATTCTTTGTGGTGGAGATACAATAGTGACCAAAACAGACAAGGCCTGCATTTTTATAGGTCTTTCATTCCAGTTGGGATAGAAGATGAACAAGTACACATATAAGTGACAAAATCATTTCAGAAAGTGAAAATTCTTATGAATAAAGCAGAAGAAAATAATTTAATAGAAAACTATGGATGGAACAGAATGGAAAGCCCAGATATAAACCCAAGCATATATGGTCAATTAATATACGATAAAGGAGCCATGGATATACAGTAGGGAAAAAACAGCCTCTTCCAAAACTGGTGTTGGGAAAACTGGATAACTACATGTAAAATAATGAAACTGGATTATTGTCTAACTCCATACACAAAAGTAAACTCGAAATAAATCAAAGACCTGAATGTAAGTTATGAAACCATAAAACTCTTAGAAGAAAACATAGGCAAAAATATCTTAAATATAAGCATGAGCAACTTTTTCCTGCACACATCTCAGGCAAGAGAAACAAAATAAAAAGTGAACAAGTGGGACTGCATCAAACCAAAAATCTTCTGTACAGTAAAGAAAACCATCAGCAGAACAAAAAGGCATCCTACAGTATGGGAGAATATGTTCGTAAATGACTCATCTGATAAGGAGTTAACATCTAAAATATATAAAGAACTCATACTCCTCCACACCCAAAAAACAAATAACCCAATTAAGAAATGGGTGAGGACTGAACAGACACTTCTCCAAAGAAGAAATACAAATGGCCAATAGGTGCATGAAAAGATGCTACGCATTGCTAATCATCAGGGAAAAGCAAATTAAAACCACAGTAAGATGTCATCCACACCAGTTAATATATCCACTATCAAAAGACAAGAAATAACAAATGCTAGTAAGGATGCAGAGAAATGGGAAACCTCCTACACTGTTGGCGGTAATGTAAATTGGTGTAACAGTTGTGGAAAGCAATACAGAGGTTACTCTAAAAACTGAAAAAATAGATATACCATTTGACCCAGTAATTAACCCAAACAAAACAAAGTCCCTGATTCAAAAAGCCATATGCACCCCTATGTTTACAGCTGCAGTATTTGCAATAGCCAAATTATGAAAGCAAACTATGTGTCCATCAGCAGAAGAATAGATGAAGAAGATGTGGTACATATACACAACAGAATATTGTTCAGCCATAAAAAGAAAATATATCCTACCATTTGCAACAACCTGGATGTATCTAGAGGGTATTATGCTCATTGAAATAAGCCAGGAGGAGAAAGACAAACACCAAATGATCTCATTTATTTGTAGAGTATAAAACAAAGCAAAACAGAAGGAACAAAATAGCAGTATACTCACAGACACTGAGAAGTGAATAGCGGTTGCCAAGGAAGAAGGGTTGGGTTTTGGTGGGGGGAAAGGTATTAAGGGGACAATAATTTACAATCACAGTAGAAATTGGTCAGGAGACGGTAGTACAGTATAGAGAATGAAGTTAATGATCCTGTAACATCTTACTACCCTTATAGTAACAGCACTAGAAAAGGTGAGAATTTAATACTATGGGTAACTGTTGAACAACTGTATTGTATAATTGAAACCAACATAAGATTTTATGTCAATGATACTTTAATAAAAAATTATTTTAAGTTATTAAACTATTATTAAAAATTAACTATTTTAATCCATTATAACTTTCCCCATTCATTCGGTATAGTCATTCTCAAACTAGGGAAAAGGGCATAAAGCAAAATGAGCAAAATGTAGAGGAAGAAGCTGTTTATTTATTTGTATGTTGGTCTGATTGGTTTAAATGCCTGGGTTATTTTGGCCATGGAAAAAAATCTGGTATAAAGAGAATATCTGAGAAAATACATTAAAGAAAAAGAATGCTTCATGGCCCCTACCCAATCCCACTACAGCATAAATAGTGTAAAGAGAAGCTGGTTGTTCACTGATATTCATATCTCTGCCCATACCCAATCCCCAAACTCTGAAAATCCCTGTATTACACAGCAGCATGCTCAGAAAAATGTTGAAGTCTGGGAACAGAGCAGATCTAAGATCTACTTTCTGTGGAAGCAGCAGATCCTGGGGGCTGTGTGGTGTATTTAGACTGACAGCACCTATTGCAGCGCTGGTCAATGGGGATACGATGCAAGCCACATTTGAAAATTTAAAATATTTTGTTGACCACTTAAAAAGAATAAAAGGTAAAAAAAAATAAGTAAATGAGATTCATTTTTAAGTATATTTTTCATTAAAGTGTAGTCGATATGAAGTATTTATTATATTGGTTTCAAGTATACAATACAGTAAATTCGAGTTATACACATTATTAAATCCTCACCCCAACCAGTGCAGTTACTATCCGTCAACATGAAAAATGTTACAGATGCATTGACTATAGTCTCCACGCGGCACTCTAGGCTCCGTGACCAACTTACATTGTGATTGAGATTCCTGTGCCTCTGCCTCTCCTACACACACCCACCTCCTCCTCCCCCAGAGTAACTGCCTGTCACTACTCAGTGTCTGTGAATGTACTGATGTTGTCTTCATCTTGTTTTGTTTTCAGACTCCACATCTAACAATTTATTTTATTGAACCCAATATAACCAAAGATAATCATTGAACCAAGTAATCAATCTAAAAATCTTTAATGAGAGATATTACTTTTTTCATATAAGTCTTCAAAACCTGGTATGTATTTGACACAGCACAGCTCAGATCTACTTAGGCATGTTTCAAATATACAATGACCACATGTGGTGAGTGGCTCCTCTACTGAACAGCACCGTGCTGGTCTCAAGCATACCTGTGGAGCAGCAGGGCATAGTGTGACAGAGCACCACCCATGCACCCAGTGGCGTCACCAAATCAAAGGAAGAGAAACAGTTCCTATTGGGAATGAGAACAGGAAGGCCCAGTGGATGTATCTTGTCAGAACTTTTGACACGACATTGTCCCATCAACTTGGACTCTGCCCAGGAAAGAGAACTGACTAAAATTAACACCCCACCAGCCCAGCAGAATTAAGGTTTACAACAGATGTTATTTAGTTGTGGGGGAAAAAGAAATCATACAAGTTATGTTTCCTGCATTGAGATTTACAAATATATAATTAATCAAAGATGTCTAAAAGGGTAACTCAAACTGTTAACCATTAATGGTTAACTATTAATTAACTATTAACTAGGCTGAGAGACACTTTTTACTTTTTACTTTTTCTTTATGCTGCCTAATTGTGGACGTTTGAGAGAAAGTTGTGGGTAATGAATCATTTTTCTTTATTTTCTGGGGAAAATTATATCTTTCAGTATGTTTTTGCCATATAACAACAGATAGAATTCTTCTGTTTAGGAACTGACCTGAAGAGTTTAGGAATAGTGCAAAGTTAAAATTTCATTTAATTAACATACATTTAAAGGCAATTCCATTTTTTGATATTCTATTAGCATTTGAGTATAAGGAAGATATTAAAACATACATATAAAATATGTATAGAACACATATTATCCTACTCAGATTGATTTTTGTTATTTATCCATTCTTTAAAGATTTTTTTTCAGTAAAATAGCAGAACATATATTTATAACTTAGATGGTTGTAACTCATCTGAGCTATTGATATTAACAAAAATAACTATTCAACTACAGACTTCAGGTTGCTTCTTAACAGGATAAAATCAGAGCAATTCAAATTAGCAACAAATTAATGCAATATTTATGCTGTCAATTACCATGTGAAAAGTCCTAGTAGAATCATTTATAAGCTTTCCCCCAATATGCAAATAAAAGTGTAGGTCACTTGATCTTTCTTTTAATAAACCAAACAGCCCAGGATGTAAAATTTATTGTGTATCTTCATATGGATAAAAGACAATTTGGTCTGAGTGTTCACTTATATTTGTTTGCTGTTTATGTAAAAGTCAAAGTTCTAAAGACAAGTTATTCTGTTCTATAGTTAGGATACTGAATATCATGTCCTAAGTAGAAAAATAAATGGAAAATTATAGCAAGGTTTCAAAGATTTGGAATTATAAGAGGACCCATAAAATGATCATGTCCATGCTGTATAACATTATAACATCTAGAAATATGTGGCTGTTAAATTTAAATTAAAAAATCCAGGTCCTCCATCACACTATCCAAATTTCAAATGCTTAGAAACCACATGTGATATTATACATTGCAGATATAAAATGTTTCCATCATTGCAGATACTTTTATTGAACACCACTGATAGTTCTCTCAGCTGACAATGCATTAAAATATTACTGGACAAATATTCATCCTTCAATAGTGTGCTAGAAATTATTGAAATTTTATTTTCATGGATAATAGTACTCAAATATGATATTTCATGAAATCCATAAATACAATATTACCAATAATAAATACAAGAGCACAGAACACTTTTATACTAATTACATGGAGAACACAAGTAGATGGAATTCCTGCTTCCTCTAATTTTGCTCTAGGCATACAAATCTGGTTAGAGGAATATTGCAAACTTTTATTGTTGTTTTGGTATATTGCTATGCCTCTCATCTTATAAAAGTGAGGCCTTATCATTTCTGGGGTCATTAATCCAGAACTAGATGATAGCTTAATAAAAAAAAAGGATTTGAGAGGAGGAAGTTAAACCAAGAAGTCAATGGGTAAGATAATATTTTTTCATCATTTAAACAGTGAACAGATCAAGGGACAAAGAACATTCTGGAATAAGGACATTCTGGAATAAAGCTGGTGTTCACTACTAGGAGCTAGAAGGGACCCTGGGAAGTGAAGGATCACCACAGAGATATGTATATATATTTTTATTTGTTTTCCTTGGATCTCATGTAGAATGGGACAGAAAGTCTCAGAAGGCATTTTCCCAATCAGAACCCCTTTCTTTGTAAGACAAACTATTTATGTTCTCTATATCCTTTCATTCCAGTTTTGTTGAAAAGATTTTTAAAACTCCTATCTGGCATAGCTGTACCAAGATTATAAAAATCTGGACTTTGTTCATATTTGAGCAAGACTTCCAAGGTTGCAGTTAACCAAAGCCTGGAAATGACAATACCCTCCCCCCTCCCCGTGGGTGTCTCTGTGCATATGGACATGCTCCTTCCAGTACTCAAACTTTAGTTTTTATGTGCTTTATTTTATAAAAGAAATTCATTTTTAGAAATATATACTTAGAAAGTAGATGACTTATTTTCCTCATGACTTTCTTTGTCATTACCAGATTAGACACAAATTCTGCAAGACTATAATTAAATAAATGTAAATTGAAGCCATATATCTGTGATGGTATCTTAGAAATATAAAGCAATTTATTTAATCCCCACTCAGGCATATTTTTATTATTTGCACATAATTAATTTGACTTAGTAGCAGCTTTTCTATTTCAAACAACCATAAGGAACTGAGGGAATCAATATGTTCTGCATAATGCACTTTCTTCTTTAAAGTCATATTATTCCTTGAAGCATCAGTCACTTCAAAATAAAGTCAATCACAATTTTACCTTATAAGCTCCTAATACTAGGCTTGCCTTGGAAATAGTTTAATAGGACTACAGAAATATTGCATAATTGTGGAAGTTTTTAAAGAATCACTGATTTAAGAATAGCTAATTATGGAAACAAATATTTGTACCTTAAGCACCTATTGTTTTATATGAGTTTAATGTTGACCAATAAATGGTATTTACCAGATTTGTTTGCATAGAAATTATATAATTTATTGTATTTACTGATTTTTTTCCAAAATATTCTGCTTAATTAAGTTTGAACCAAATGTTGCCTCTCATAAAAACATAAAAATAATTTTTTCAATGGAAATAGCAATTCTCAAAGGACATTTACTAAGTTTCTTGAATTTTCTGTAATAGTTTAGAAAGGTAGCATCACACTAATATGTTTAATATATATAATTGGCATTGTTTTGTTTTGATCATACTTATATAATTAAATTCTTAAATGATACTAAAACATAGACATTATGATTCCCTTTTGTAATGAAGAAAAGTGAGGTAAAAATATTGAATAATACTCTTCAGCTAATAATCACGATGTAGCATGACTTCGATGTCCATATATTATGTGCCCTACCAAATGATAATGTGTAGAGGACTGTCTGAAATGGCTTACTCCAAAATCCAAATATAGATGGGGTGCCGGTTGTGAAACCCACTGATGTACCTAGGAGTCTGCTTTACTATCATTTCCATTAGAGAGTCCTAAAATGAAAACAGAATGGATTAAATCCACATGCCCTATCTGCTCAGTCCTTGAGTAAAACAAGGCAATATTTATGAGATTAATTAATAACATTGTCTAGTGAAATCTTAATATTATATAAAATCACAGTTCTATTATATAAGACTCAATTATAATTTTGAATATTGTCAAAAAATAATTGTACCTCATATGTGGAATAAGGAAGATAGGCTTTATTCAAAACTATTACCATAGAGGAGAGAGATTGAACTCAACTCCCACACAGCAAAGGTCGGAGAGTTTTACAGTCCTGGGGTGAGACAGTGGAAAAGCACAGGAAGGCCTTAGCAGGAGGCTGGTCATGCTGACTCAGCATTCAGTGTTGGCTAATTGTCCCTCAGGCTCCTACCCTCTCACTGTGACTAGGAGACAGGGGAGCTATTTTTGATGATTCCATTTCAAAGGGATAGCCCCCAGTTCCTTGAAAAAGACACTCTTGGATCATAAAACTGCTAAAAGACTAGGAGAAAATTTACATCTCAAAGGAGCAGAGGAAGAAGTTACAATGGAAACTTTTCTAAAGTACATGTTATAAGAAAAGGGAGCTGGGGCCTAAAATCAAGTAGAAGCCTGTTGAAAGTATGGTTATGCTGAGGGCAGGATTCAAGTCCTCTTGGTCAATACTTGATATCCACTGTGGCAATCTTTCTTCCTCTTTTTAACTTTTTATTTTGAAATAAATACTTACAGGTTTACCCCCCTCCCCATAGTGCATAAATAGTGTATAGAGTTCCCACAGCTCTTTTTCCAAATTCTCTACTATTAATACAATAATATTAACAACATTACAAAACATATTTTATTTTTAAAAGTTGTTCTAGTAACATCTTTTTTGGGGGGTCTAGGATTCCCATTTAGCTGTTATACCTCCTTAATCTCCCTATCTCTCTGACAACTTGTCAGTCATTGTGTGAGTCTGTTTGATGATCCTGAGACTTTTGTAAAGCACTAATCAGGTATTTTTCAGCAAGCTGTCTTTCAATTTTGGTTTGTTTAATGTGTTTTCATATATTTAGTTTGAAGCTGTGCAGTTAGCCCAAAGATGTCACTGAAGTTATGCTGCTCCCCTCTTGGTGCATCATATCAAGGCATACATGATGCTAATATCTCTTATTACTGGTGTTCATACTTTTATCACTTGATTGAGGTGGTCTTCCAGATTTCTTCACTATAATTACAATTTTTCCCTTTATAACAAATTAGTATCTTCTGAAGATATACTTTGAGACCATGCAAATACTCCTTTCCTCATCATGTTTTGCCTGTTTTTAGCAACCCTTGATGGTTCTTGCCTGCCGTAATTATTATTGTGATGTTTGCTAATAATGATTTTCATTTATTATTCCTCCTGTATTTATAAAATAAAATTCTGCCATAAGGAATACTGTACCTCTTCTTCCACTATCTTCTGTTTTTCTTTACTCATTTATTTGAACCATCATATAAGCTGTCCTGAGAGCACTATGCTGTAAAAAATCCACAAATAGCTGAGACAGAGAGACCACAGAGATAAACCTGAGATGGCATGAAATCAGACAGCATGTTCCAGGTCTAGCCACTGCCTGACTGCAACTGCATGTAAGACTTCAAGTCAGAGCCACCAACAGCCCTTTCCCAAATCTCTTACAGAAACTGAGACATAATGAAATGAAAGCTGTTTTAAACCACTGTTTACAGTGATATTCAAGTTATACCTTCTAACAGTCTTTTATTGGTTAACATGTAAAATTGTCTTCCCATCTCAACACTCCTTATTCTTCTTACCTTATATTTTTAACACTATCTAACTTGCTATGTATTTTACATATTTCTTCTTCTTTCCTGTTCATTTCCACTAAAATATAAACTCCCTTTTGATGTAAGCCATGAGTTTGGCCTCTCTGTTTATTGCTGTAGCCCCAAAGCCACTTAGTGGCCACTGAATGAGGATTTATTGAATGAATAACTGAAAATGGTGAATAAGGGAGGAGATATGGAGAGGGGACAGAATATAGATGCTTGCCTATAGGTAGACTGATCACTACAGAATACATGGTATATGTAGTCACACATTCGTGTGTCCAATAAAGCCTGACTTGGTTCCTTCCAGCCCATACAAAAGCAGAGCTTTGACATACATTAATTTCCTTTGTTATCCAAGGGAATTTAGGGAAGTTCTTGACATTGTATTCTTCCTGTGAGAACTGAAACAAAACAGAAGAAGCTACTTCATGGTAATTAATAGAGAAAGGATGTTGAAATTAATTTGCCTTCTTAGTCTCAAAATGGTGTTGTAAATGCAGTTTTTTTTTCTCGTTATTTTCCCAAAGCATATGGACATGATGTGTTTGGAATGTAATTAAAAAAGAAAAGATCATTTTAATTTGAATAATGTAGGAAGGGTAAAATGGTGAAGAATTTTCCCATTCCTACCACAAATGGAGTTACCGCTGGACATGGAGACTTTCCAAAGTTTTAATGTGCTGCAGTGCACTTCTTTATCCATGAAAGGGGAAGTCTTTCCTTGATCATAGAGTACCTCTGTATTTTAACTATTTATCTAAAGCATAAAAAATAATTTTTATTTTCTAAAACATATGATATCCTTTAAATGGTTGTCAGTTTTCTTTCAATAAGAAATGCCTATTATATTCTTCCTATACACTATCCAGAAAAATTATAGTATAAAAAATTGCCAAATGAGAGAGATGTTAAGGAAATGTCAAACATGAATTTTTTATTTTATCTCATCATATTGTAACTTTCTTTCTCTGTACCTCACTGAATTATAAATGTTGAAAGGATTTTTTTGAAAATATTATTTTACACATAAGAAAAATTAACTACACAGACTATCCTTTTTTCTGCCTTTTACATGAGAAAGAAATACATGAACTTCGTAGTTTTAGTAGCTATTTTCTCTAGGTTACCAGTGTCACATGGATATAGAGTAAATCAGATAGTCACATCTGTAGTCCATACAGTTTTAAAGATACATAACTCCATAGGCTCAATAATTGACTTGTTTTTTTAACTGCATTTTATCTATTACCCTATACCTAGGTGATGTTCCTTCCCAAACTGAATACATTCCAGTTCTACATAACTGTGCTCTGTCTTTGGGATGATCATTGAATGACTTTGAAGGTACTACAGACCAGTAACTTAACTTCATTGCCTGCAATTTAAAGGAGGTTGTGAAACTCCATCAGTGCAGATCATTCTTATTACTTAAACTTTGAATTATTTATTAGCAGTCTACATTTGGACTATTTCTACCAGTTTGGAGGTGATTTGTCAAATCTATTTCTATTTTTTATGTACTTAAAATAAAACTGTTGAGTAAAGGAGTTCAACCTCTTATTTAGGCAGACATCATTGAGTTGGTAATATTAGAGTCTTCTTCATGAAGGAAAAGATTATGTATAAAAACAAATATTATATAAATAATCCAAAACCTTTAACTGCTAAATAGAAATAAACAGATTTTCATTTTACTTATCTCATTCTAATATAAGAATAGAGACTTTCTTTAAAATATTCTCATACTGAGAGACAAAAAAAGATGACAACATAAGAAGTCAAGCAGACACCTCCTCTCAAAACCACCTTTAATATGAAAATATAGCAAGTACAATTAATCCTGAAAGAGCAGCTGGAAAGAAGACTGGGACAGACTGCCTACATCTGGGGAAAAAATAAGACTTCATGGAAAAAGGGTAAAGTAGCAAAGCTGAGATAAAGTAGGACCCAAACCTTCCCCAACCCCAAATCACCAGTAGGAGGAAGAGAAAGAGACTGGGGAAGGAGTAGAAGCCCAGACTGCTGAACACCCATACCTGGAGATCAGCTCTGGGAGCACAAACCTACCTTACATGGTGCTCTGAACATTAGTGGGGTTGAAAAGCAAAGACAGGCAGAATACTCAGAGAGATTGAGATTCCAGCCACTTGTGGAGAACAGTGACCACTCTGTGACAAAAGAAAGGTGGGTACTTTGAAAGACTTCCCACCAGTGAGAGGGCTGTTAAAGAGGCAAGGATTACATGGAGCTTGCTGCTCAGGAGAAAAGACAGGTAGACAAAGTCATCCCAGCATGCTCAGCCTAGCAGGTTGGAAACTTTGAGGAGCTTTGGGAAAAACATTCCCACTGCTGGTGATGTGTGCTGAGGCCCCCCCACTGTGATACGCAGCCTGCTGCTCCTGCGTTCCAGCTGGCACTGGTTCACAGAACTTCTGCCCCTGCCATCATCCCAGGCCAGCCTATGGCAGCTACAGGGGCATAATGCAGAGGCTCCTCCCTGCATGCTTGGCTCACTAGCCCTGGCAGTAGAGGCAGGCACTGCAGCTGGGAAGCAAGAAAGAGCTCTTTTCTCCCAGCAGCCACTAGCAAAACTTGCCTGCTACCCCCATCAATCCAGTGCTGGGCAGCTCAAGAGAGTAGAGTTTCTGGGCAATAGAGGGCACCACCTGCACAAAGTTATTACTCCATAAGAATCATGAGAAATATGAAATGGTAAAAGAATGGTACAACCCCAAATTCCTCAAACACCAAAAAGAGGGCTAAGTGAAACTGAAAACACCAATCTTCTTGATAAAGATTTCAAAATAAAAATCATAAATATGTTCATGGAACTACAGAAAAATATTCAAGATCTCAGGGAGGACTTCCAGAAACAGGTAGAAACTTTGAAAAATACAGTATCTGAAATGAAACATACAGATTTAAAAGCAGATTAGATGAGGCAGAGGAGATGGTAAGTGAAATAGAAATTAAAGAACAGGAATACAAAGAAGATGAGGCACAAATAGAAAAATGGATCTCTAGGAATAAAAAAATAATAAGAAAACTATGCGGCTAATTCAAATGGAGCAATATTTGTGTTATAGGAGTACCAGAAGAAGAAGAGAGAGAAAAAGGGATAGAATGTCTCTTTGAGGAAATGATTGCTGAAAACATCCTCAATCTGAGGGAGAAAATAATCTCTCGGGCCATGGAAGTGCACAGATTGTCAAACAGAAGGGACCCAAGGAAGACAACACCAAGATATATAATCAAAATGGCAAAATTTAAGGACAAGGACAGACTTTTAAAAGCAGCCAGAGAGAGAAAAAAGATCACACACAAAGGAAAACCCATCAGGCTATCATCAGACTTCTCAGCAGAAACCTTACAGGCCAGAAGGGCGTGACATGATATATTTAACTCAATGAAGCAGAAGGGCCTTGAACCAGGAATACTCTATCCGGCAAGGTTATCATTTAAATTTGAAGCAGGGATTAAACAATTTCCAAATAAGCAAAAGTTGAGTGAATTTACCTCCCACAAACCATCTCTACAGTGTATTTTGGATGGACTGCTATAGATGGAAGGGGCTCCCAAGGCTAAATAGCTGTCACTAGAGAAAATAAAACTGCAGAAAAGGAAGTAGACCAATTAATTACTAAACAAATTCAAAATTTAAAGAACTACCCAGAAAATAAGTCAAGGGATACACAGAGTACAGAATATGACACCTAATGTAGAAAGAGTGAAGGAGGAAGAAAAGAAATGGAGAAAAAAAAGAACCTTTAGATTGTGTTTCAAATAGCATACTAAGTGAGTTAAGTTAGATGGTTAGAGAGTACAGAAGCTACCCCTGAACCTTTGGTAACCACGAATCAAAATCCTGCCATGGCAATAAGTACATATCTATCAATAATCACCCTAAATGTAAATGGACTGAATGCACCAATCAAAAGACATAGAGTTACAGAATGGATAAAAATCAAGATCCATCTATAGGCTATCTACAAGGAAATACATAGACTAAAAGTGAAGGGATGAAAAAAGATACAAATAAAAGGGAAGAAAAAAGCAGACATTGCAGTACTTGTATCAGAAAAAATAGACTTCAAAACAAAAAAAGCAAGAGACAAAGAAGGACATTACATAACGAAAAAGAGATCATTCCAACAAAAGGATATAACCATTATAAATAATCATGCATCCAACAGAGGAGCACGTTCATATGTGAAACAAATACTAACAGAATTAAATGGGGGAACAGAATGCAATGCATTCATTTTAGGACACTTCAACACACCACTTATTTCAAAGGACAGACCAAATAGAAAGAAAATAAGTAAGAGACAGAGGCACTGAACAATACATTAGGGCAGATGGATCTAACAGACGTTTACAGAATATTCCACCCAAAAGCAGCAGAATACACATTCTTCTCAAGTGCACATGGAATATTTTCCAGATAGATCACATACCAGGCCACAAAAAGCCTTAGTAAATTCAGAAAGATTGAAATTGTACCAACCAGCTTCTCAGACCAAAAAGATATGAAACGAGATATAAATTATGTGAAGAAAACAGAAAAGCCCACAAAAACATGGAGGCTTAATAACATGCTCCTAAGTTATCAATGGATCAATGACCAAATTAAAACAGAGATCAAGCAATATATGGAGACAAATGAAAGCAATAACTCAATACCACAAAATCGGTGGGACATAGCAAAGGCTGCTCTAAGAGGGAAGTATATTGCAACACAGGCCTACCTCAGGACAGAACAATCCCATATGAACAGTCTAAACTCCCAACTATTAAACTAGAAAAAGAAGCATATATGAGACCAAAATCAGTAGAAGGAGGGACAGATCAGAGCAGAAATAAATAAAATTGGGAAGAATAAAATAAAAAGAATCAGTGGTACCAGGAGCTGCTTCTTTGAGAAAATAAACAAAATAGATAAACCCCTAGACAGACTTACCAAGAAAAATATAAATTGTACACACATAAACAGAATCAGAAACGAGAAAGGAAAAATCACTACATACACCACAGAAAAACAAAGACTTATGAGAGAATACTATGAAAAATTATATGCTAACAAATTGGATAACCTAGAAGAAATGGACAACTTTCTAGAAAAATACAACCTTCCACGACTGACCCTGGAAGAAACAGAAAATCTGAATAGACCAATTACCAGCAAAGAAATTGAACTGGTAATCCAAAAACTACCTAAGAACAAAACCCCTGGACCAGTTGGCTTCACCACTGAATATATTATCAAACATTTAGTGAAGCCCTAATACCCATCCTCCTCAAAATTTTCCAAAAGGTAGAAGAGGAGGGAATACCTCCATACTCGTTCCATGAGGGCAGCATCATTCTAATACCAAAACCAGACAAAGAAAACATAAAAAAAGAAAATGGCAGGCCAATATCCCTGACAAACATAGATGCAAAAATCTTCAACAAAATATTAGCAAACTGAATTCAAAAATACCAGAGGATAATACATCATGAACAAGTAGGATTTATTCCAGGGATTCAAGAGTGGTACAATATTAAAAAAATCCATCAACATCATCCACCACATCAACAAAAAGAAGGACAAAACTCACATGATTAACTCAATAGATGCTGAAAAAGCATTCGACAAAATTCAACATCCATCATGATAAAAACTCTCAACAAAATGGATATAGAGGACAAGTGCCTCAACATAATAAAAGCCATATATGACAAACCCACAGCCAACATCATACTTAACAGTTAAAAACTGAAAGCTTTTCGTCTAAGATGAGGAACAAGGCAAAGATGCCCACTCTCACCACTTTTATTCAACATAGTACTGGAGGTACTAGCCACTGCAATCAGGAACAAATAAATAAAAGACATTCAAATTGGTAAAGAAGAAGTTACATGGTCACTCTTTGCAGATGACATGTTATTGTACATAAAAAACCCAAAAGAATCCACCCCAAAACTACTAGAACGAATAACTAAATTCAGCCAAGTTGCAGGACACAAAATTAATACACAGAAATCTGTTGCATTCCTATATACTAATGATGAACTAGCAGAAACAGAAATCAGGAAAATAATTCCATCTACAGTTGCATCAAAAAGAATAAAATACCTAGGAATAAACCTAAGGACTCAAAAGACCTATACCCTGAAAATTACCTGATACTCATGAGAGAAATTAAAGAAGACACCAATAAATGGAAATACATCCTATGCTCATGTATAGGAAAAATTAATATTGTCAAAATGGCCAACCTGCCTAAAGGAATCTATGGATTCAATGCAACCCATATCAAAATACAAATGGCATTATTCAATGAACTAGAATAAATATTCTAAAATTCATATGGAACCACAAAAGACCCCAAATAACCAAAGCAATCCTGAGAAGAAAGAATAAAGCAGGAGCAGTTACACTCCCCAACTTCAAGCTCTTCTACAAAGCCATAGTAATCAAGACAATTTTGTACTGGCACAAGAAAAGACTCATAGATCAATGGAACAGAATAATAGAGCCCACATATAAACCCACACATATGTGGTCAATTAATATACGAGCTTTAACAAATAGTATTGGCAAAACTTGACAGCTACATGTAAGAGAATGAAATTGGATTATTGCCTAACTCCATACACAAAAGTAAACTCAAAATGGATCAAAGACCTGCATGCAAGTCAAGAAACCATAAAACTCTTAGAGTAAAACATAGGCAAAAATCTCTTGAATATAAGCATGAGCAATTTTTTCCTGAATGCATCTCCTCCGGCAAGGGAAACAAAAGCAAAAATGAACAAATGGGACTACATCAAACTAAAAAGCTTCTGTACAGCAAAGGACACCATCAGTAGAACAAAAAGGCATCCTTCATTATGGGAGAATATATTCATGAACAACATATCCTACAAGTGGTTAACATCCAAATATAAACAACTAAAACACCTCAGCACCCAAAAGCTAATAACCAGATTAAAAAATGGGCATAGGATATGAACAGACATTTTTCCAAAGAAGAAACTTGAATGGCCAATAGGCGCATGTAAAGATGCTCCACATTGTTAATTATCAGGGAAATGCCAATTAAAACTACAATGAAATATCACCTCACACCAGTTAGGATGGCTAACACCCAAATGACAAGGAACAATAAATGCTGGTGAGGATGCAAAGAAAGGGGAACCCTCCTACACTGGTGGTGGGAATGTAAATTAGTTCAACCATTGTGGAAAGCAATATGGAGGTTCCTCAAAAAACTAAAAATAGAAATACCATTTGACCCAGTATTTCTACTCTTAGGAATTTACCAGAAGAAAACAACATCACAGATTCCAAAAGATATATGCAACTGTATGTTTATTGCAACACTATTTACAACAGCCAAGATATGGAAGCAACCTAAGTGCCCATCAGTAGATGAATGGATAAAGAAGATGTGGTACATATACACAGTGGGATATTTTCCAGCCATAATAAAAAAAACAAATCCTACCATTTGCAACAACATGGATGGAGCTAGAGGCTATTATTCTCAGTGAAATAAGGCAGGAGGAGAAAGACAAATACCAAATGATCCCATTTATTTGTGGAGTATAACAACAAAGCAAAACTGAAGGAACAAAATAGCAGCCGACTCACAGACTCTAAGAAGGGACTAACAGTTACCAAAGGGGTGGGGTTTGGGAGCGTGTTTGGGGAGCAATAGAGAAGGGCGTTATGATTAACGCACATAATGTAAGGGGTCATGATGAAAGCAGTATAGCACAGAGAAGACATGTAGTGACTCTATAGCATCTTACTATGCCAATGGACAGTGACTGTAATCGGGTGTAGGCGGAGACTAGATAATATGGGTGAATGTAGTAACCATATGTTGCTCATGTGAAACCTTCATAAGATTATATGTCAATGATACCTTAACAAAAAAAATGCAAAAATATATATATTCTCATACTACTTCCTACATATAGGACAAGGGGTCATATATATATATATATATATATGCATACTACTCATGTGCCAGGATTAAGTTTTAAACACAAAGACAAGTTTTTTCAAAGAGATGCTTATTATTTATGGGAAACCTCTTTTACAAGCACACTAAATATTGGCTACATTTTTCCTGTAAGAGATCTTGAATAAGCTTAGTATTTGTGGATCTTAATATTGAAATTACTGATGCATTTTAATTCCAAAATCATGATTTTTCTCTTTACTGTACAGATAACCTAAGAAATTTGTTTTCTGGGCTTTGAGAAGCATTTACATATAAAATGATATAGAATTAAAGTGTCTTACTAATTTAGGTTAGTATGATATATGAAAGTGAGTCATAAGTAGGGTTGAATTCATGACTTTTTAGGATTATTCACCTTTCCCCTCAATAATTTGTGCCTTCCCTTTAGAATATCTGCAATAAGATGATGCTGTACTAGTTATGTTATCATACGTATGTATTAATTTGTCACTGCTGCTGTGACAAATTAATGCAAATTTGGTGGCTTAAAATAATACAAATTTATTATCTTATTATTCTAGAGGTCAGAAGTGTAAAATGAGTCTCACTGAGCTAAAATCAAGGTGTCAGCAGGGCTGCATGTCTCTGTGGAATCCATTTTCTTGCCTTTTCCAGCTTTTGGCATTGTTTAATTTCTAGGCAATTTCAAAAACAGCAACGGAGAGTGAAGTCTTTCCAAAGGCAGGGGAAACCTTTCTCACATCCCAGCGCACCACTCTAGGGCTCCACCTACGCACTTAAAGGAACTTGGGATCGCATCAGACCTACACAGACGACCCTGGATAATCTCCCTATGTTAAAGTCAGCTGATCAGCAAACTTATTTCATCTGCTATCTTAATTTTTCTTGTCATGGAAATATAACAATTTCACAGGTTCCAGAGGTCAGGACATGCACATGGTTGAGAGGCATTTTTTGTCCACCACAATATATTCTAATCAAAGTTAGTAGATGGAGTATTACATTTATAATACATGGCCGGTTGTTAAGAGAAATTATTTTGCAAACATTCCAAGTTTTAAAATTTAGAATACAATTGAATTAGCATTTTTATAAAACCCCCTAAATTCTCAAATTACTTTATGAGAATATTTTATTTACTAGCATATATGCAATGTAGTAGCTACTCCATTACCTACAAATTATTAGAATGAAGAATCTGAGGTAGAATTTAACTTATGCATATGTTCAATTTATTTGCTAAAATATAGATATTACTAAAATTTCCATTTAGAGCATATATAATTAAATTTAGATACTTTGAAAGCAGTATAGGAATTGAACAAAATTGCTATAATTAATTTTACACATTTGTTTTGCATTTTTGTTGAATATTCATCACTTTTTGATTCTGCATTACTGCCCACTCTCTCTCTATAATATTTCCCACAAGTCAGCAATCAATCTATTCTTTCAAATTAATGTTACTTCTAACAAGAGACCAAATCAATAATGGCCAAGTTCCAGGAATCTTATTTCCTGTCTCTATATACAGTACTAAAGTTTATTTATGGCTGCAGCATGCTGATGGCAATAAACCTGCTTATTCAGAAAGAAAATAATGGATGTTGTGTAAATGCAAACACTTAAGGAAAAGTGTTATGTGAATACAATTTCTGTTGTGATCTTCAGGGTGAAATATTAATAGACATGTTTTTCTAATAATGTTTCTCAATGAAAAAGTAATTGGAGTAAAAGTCTAAGTCTATGCCAAGTATTTATGTTTGTTTGAGGGTTATATCAGTGATGTCTGAGTTGCCGGTAGACTAATTTCATTCTTCTGTTTATGCAGTAGGGAAGACTAAAGGCAAATTTTGTTCTTTTGATTGTTCTTCACATATTTCAGAAGAATCATATGATTAGTTGCTTCAGAGACTCTGTTGCCCTCTGTCCTGCCTTATGATTATGTTCATGGCTTATGATTTAATTTAGCTTGTTAGCTTTATTTTCTTAATGACAAAATAGATAAACTGCGACTGATATTATATTTGAAATTATAAAAAAGGTGGCTGATTGACATTGCAATATGTTTGAATTTTAAAATGTTTTGTCTAAAAGTGATTTTATCTTCCATTTATAGAAAACTTTATTCTATAGAAACTGTCAGAACTTTGCCAAATGTTGGCAAATATTTTAATTTTGAAATTCACAGGGTTATTAACCCATGAATCTATAACTCTATCCTGAAGAAATATAAAATTATTTGAAGAAATGCAAAGATATCCAGGGCACCACGATTTAACTAGTTAAATTTAAAATCAAACTTACTATCTGGAAGTTCTTTAATGGCTAGTATTGTAAATAACCTTCTCCCCATTCTAGCCCTCTTACTATTTATACTACATACAGAAATGGAGTGATTTTCAAAATATATAACTCATACAATCTGCACACTGGTGATTCCGGATTTTTCATCGAATTTAGCATAAAATTAGGTCGCCTGGCATTATTTACAAAGCCGTGCAAGTGCTGACTCTCAACTAACTCTACTACCTTATATACTCTACCAACCATCACCCCAATCACTTCTGCTCTAGAAAAAAAGTTTCATCTAACACAAGCTCTTTGCACTTTCTGTTCTGTTTATTTCCTTTTCCTAAGTCCTTTGCTGACTGGTTTCTCTCATTTTGCATGTCTGAACTTGTATGTCAATGGCGTGGAGAGGCTTTCCATAATCATCTATTCTAAAGTAATAATTTTTCCTTGTTATTTTGTATCAGATAAAACTTCTTATTTCTTAACACTTGTCCATTATGATTTTTTCTATTTGTTTATTATATATCTGCTTTAACCTCCAGAACATGCATGTTATTATAAAACAGAATTATCTGTGATTACATCTGTGTCTCTGATGCCTATATGATGTCAGGATTATGATATAGACCTCATTAAATAATTGTTGAAAAAAATATAAATTATAGTTTAGAATCATGAAATCCCAAAGCCGTCTGTAAAACATTATGCATATTTATAGGTACTTGTATTTGACAATCTCCAGTATATATTATTAAGTAGAAAAGAAAAACAATTCTGACTCAATAGACAGTATTAATTCAATCAACAAATTTTACTGAACACCCACTACAGAATTGGTGCTATTAATTTAATTTGAGATGCTGTGGGATTATGAAGAGGAACAAAATTAAGCATACACATACAAACAAAAAACACAAAGTATCTTCCTTTATAGCATAAAATTAATTTATATGACAAATATAAAAATCAGTTACATACAAATATATTTACATTATCCACCCATGTATCTGTGAAATGTGTGATATATGTATGTATCTGTACAATAGAGAGACACATAGAATGACATAACCCAAATTATTAAATATGATTATATTTATTGAACCAAATCGGTCTATAGTGAAAGGTGAATGTGGACTTCAGGTTTTATTCTATATGTTGAAAAACTGCTAGGGTCATTTTTTCAAGGAAATTATAACCATGGGTTAGTTATGTCACAAAAAGGAAAGAAGAGCTGAGTTGGTGACTGTCTTACTATTGCAGGGAAGGGAAACTGGAATTTAACTGGAAGCCTGTTAGGTCCTGTTGTGAAAGTGTTCTTATGCTCAGCCTTGTTGGGGTTTCAGCACCCTATGTAACTCCTTCAGTACCTTTTTTCTTACTCCAGTCATAGAAAAACATTTTCAAATTCTTGGGATATTCGCTTCCCTTTTACTAGCTACTGCAGGCTTCTCAATGTCTTCATGTTACAAATAGGATTGAGTTGACTGTATCAAAGTGTTTTCCTCATATTCATCATGAAGAATTCTTACCAACCTGGAGAATTTCAAAGGTTTTAACCTCTTTAATGGTCTTTGACATGGCTTCTACAGATAGCTCCACCTTTGGAAATACATGTATTTGGAAATACATGGAAATTAGCTATAACCATCCTTATACCATCACATTATATTTTTCCTTATCTTGGAACTATTCCAGCAACTTGAAATAAGATATTGCTTGAAAAATGTATTAATACTCTACATCTACCCTGTAAATATGAGGTATATGCCAAATGTTACAAAAGTGGGAATTTTCTCAACAATAGTCTAGCAAATCTATTATTGAAGCATTTAAATATTAGAACCACATCTCAAGTATACTGTCATGCCTGGGAAGAACATGAGTACATCCAGCTTCTGTAAGATGTGATGATTAATGACTAAAAAAACACGTGATCAATTGTGATTCTACAAATCAATCCATAGTGAATCTGGGGCTTCATATTTCTAAAATGTTTTTCACTTTAGAAAGTACATTATTATATTTTATTTCAATTACTTATGGTGTATGTAAGCTAATATTAATCTAATACTTATTATTTTACTAATTATTTTACTCTTGTTATAATCCTCAACATATTAATTTTGCAGGCAAAAGAAATTACTAAAGATTCTAATTGACTTAGTTAATATTATCAACTTAAGCAGAAATAAAAACATAATTTTATTACTCCAAAAATCTCTATTTTCACCATATAATGCACCTTTATTTAAACTACATATAAAAAACTCCAAATGTATTATTTAAATAATACAAATAATGTAGTTATAATTATAGTTGGGGCTTATTATTTGAAGTATGTACATAAAATAATAGCATCTTTATTTTGATTCTATCAATATCTATATCTTATCCACCAACTGGTCATTTAATAAATATCACAAATAAAAATGCCACATTAAAAAAATGTGAGCACTGAAATACAATGAGGAAAAAAATCTTTTGACTGATAAGCCATTAAATTTTCAATGACAGTTCTTCAAACCTTTTTTTTTCATTCTTGAAAGAAACATTAAATGAAAACAAATTATACAAAGTTCTTTGATCTGTATATAGGTCTGTGTGTATGTATTTGTGTGTGCTTCATTTTTAACTTCTAATTCTGTAATAAATTGTAAGACAAAAAATAGGATATTAAAATTTAAGCATTTACTGACTTTTATCTCTAGAAAACTTATAGTTTTTAAACATATATGGACTGTATACCTAGAAGGAAATTATTTCGATGTGAATTTGTTTTAGTATTTCATTGAGATGTTTCATTTGCCTTTAATAAAAATTTGAGTTAGATCAAATTTTGAGGAACATTTAGCATATCTGACTATACCTATGTGCAGTAAAAACAATATACAGTAAGCTCATTGTTAAATTCATTTTGAAAAATCAATAAGCATTTACTCAAGCTAATAAAGTTGATAAAATTGACAAAGTAATATTTCAGAGTTAGTGGAGATCTCTATAACCCACTATTTAAATTATTCTTAAGTCAAAATGCATCAAGTCATGTATTTCAAAATAAGGGAGATCCCATAATTGTTTTGTATACAGGATTGCACTGTGCTCCTCGGTTAGTGGGTATTTTTTTCTATCTAAATTTTGTTAGTTTTTGTTTATGTGTACTGTAGTGATGTACTGTTAGACTGATATAGTGTTACCTTTTAAAAGATATTTCCTTGTTTCTTATTGCTTTGAAAGAAAGCAATCAAGTCTTTAGTGGTTAAACTTTTATGTTTTAAGTTGAAAAATTACTTAAAAATATTAATTTTAAGGATTGGATATTTACTCAACTTTCTCTTGCAACATGTTATTTTTATCCAAAAATTCTGCAATTCCAGTTCATATGGAAAATTATTTTTAATCCTCTGATATTAAATTTTTTTCACATTATAGGAAATTTGGAACAATTATAATGTAATCTCATAGGCATATGTTTACACAAATTATGTACATTTATAAGATAGCTATAAGCCATTAAATATGTTTGCCCAATTATCATCAGTGATTATCTATGAGTAATGAATTTTATTATTTAATTCGTATTATTTTGTATACTTTTCTATATTTTCCAAAATGGTCGTGCTTTTTATGTATCAAAACATAACTACTTTTATTATTTAATGTACACAAATTAGTAACAAAAAAGCAATTGATTTACATTACTCACAGCTTTTAAACAATGTATTGGCCTATTTATTTCTCACTGCAGCTTTGACTGGTATAATGTGTAATTTAGAATATCCTACATATAAAAAACCTCAAAATGTATTATGAGTATGTAAATCTAACATTTTCCTTTTCTGAAGACGGAAACATTTTCTGCTCTCACTGTTACAAAATACGTCTTCAGTGTGGATGGAGAGCAGCATTTTTCTGATATAACATCTCTGAAAGTAAACAACCTCTTTTAAGGATACAAACAAAATGATTCCCAAATTTCTACTAGAAAATTTTAGGTATTAATTCTCTCCAAATTGGAATGTTGTATTTTATTAGGTGAGTTTACCATTTTCTTCCGTTTTTCCTTTGTCTCCCTTTGTAATATGTCCATGGAGTACCAATGGAAAAAGGAGTCATGATAGATTTAAACTGAAGACTGAGATCATTATTACACATTGCTGTTAGTGTTAGTATTAGTTTGTAAAGGCTGCTATAACAAAATATCACAGAGTGGCTTAAACAGGATAAATTTATTGCCTCACACTTCTGGTAGCTAGAAATCCAACATCAAGGTGTCCACAGGATTGGTTTCCTCTAAGGGCTATGAGGAAGAATTGATTCTATGCCTCTCCCCCAACTTCCAGTGGTTTGCTGGCAATCTTTGGCATTTCTCAAATGCTTCCTTGTGGAAGTATCACTCCAATCTCTGCCTTTTTTTTCACATGGCACCCTCCCTATGTGAGTTCCTGCTTCAAAATTTCCCTCTTTTATAAGGATACCAGTCACAATTGGATTGGAGTCCCTGTACTCCACTACAACCCCATCTTAAACATTTACAACAATGCTATTTCCAAACAAGATCACATTCTGAGGTATTTGTGGTCAGGATTGCAACAAATGAATTCTCAACACTTGAACACAATTAAACCCACACCATCTCCTAAACCACCATATCACAGTAATCAGCAGAAGATAAAATAGCTTCCCTTCACCTTGGAACTTTTATTTTGATTGGGGGCAGAGAGGAGTGCAACAATGAACAATACATATATAAAGCAAATATGACAGCACATGATGTTAAATCTCATGGAGGAAAATGCTTCTGGAGGAAGGGAAAGGAGATTACCGGAGTGCTGCCAGAGGAAGGGCAGTCAGGAAAGGCCTCTCAGGGAGAATATGTAAGCAGAGGTCTGGATGCGGTGAGGTTGTGAGTGCCGTGACATCTGATGGAGGACAGGAGCATGCTGGCCCTGTTGATCAACGGAAAGGAAGCTGCTGAGACAGCAAGTGAGAGCAGGAGGATTTGAGGCCAGAGAGGTGAGCAGGGTTAGGCAGGGTCACGTGGGGACTTAGAGGCCGTGACTGGTAATTTCCATTGCATTCCCTGTGAGAAGAGAAGTCCTTAAAAGATTTTAAACAGGGGATGATAGAACTTGGAGAACAGATTTGTGGGTGTAGGGGAAGGAGTAGGAAGTGGAAAGGCACAAGCAGGGGAATCCATAAGGAAGCTCTTGGTGCACTCTTTGTGAAATCTGATGGAGGCCAGGACTCATAAAAGGAAGGCACTGGATATGGTACGAAAAGTTAGAAATGAGACACCCGATATGATTATATGCAGATGGATTAGATGCTGAGTATGTTAAAAAGATCTGAGTCATTTACAAGTTTGGGGCCTGATCAACTAGGTGAATGATACCATTAGTTTCAGAGATACAAAATGCTAGGGAAGAAGTAGACATGGAGAGTAAATCAATGCCACATATGTGTGATATCTAGGACACATGTAAATAAAAGCTGAACATCAATTTTAACATGTCCTATCAGATTAAAGAATAGAAGCCTAAATTGAACAAATTAGCTGACTGAGTCCTGTGGGTATGCTTTAAAAAAGTGGAAGAGTGGAGGATGGTTTTACAAACATTATCATTTAGGAATTTCTAAATACTTAAAGTGATATAATTTTAAAAATATTTCTTATAAAATGACGATCAGTTTTTTTGGTTTATTTTGATATCATTAATCTACAATTAAATGAGCAATACTATGGTGATTACACTACCCCTTTCATCAGGTCCCCCCAACCAACCCCATTACAGTCACTGTCCACCAGCGTAGTGAGATGCTATAGAGTCACTACTTGTCTTCTCTGGGTTGTACAGCCCTCCCCGTGCCCCCCCAACATTACATCTGTTCATCGTAATGCCCCTTTTCCCCCCCGTCCCTCCCTTCCCAGCCATCCTCCCCAGTCCCTTTCCCTTTGGTAATTATTAGTCCGTTCTTGGGTTCTGTGAGTCTGCTGCTGTTTTGTTCCTTCAGTTTTTTTCTTAGTTCTTATACTCCACATATGAGTGAAATCATTTGGTACTTGTCTTTTTCGTCTTGGCTTATTTCACTGAGCATAATACCCTCTAGCTCCATCCATGTTGTTGCAAATGGTAAGATTTGTTTTCTTCTTATGGCTGTATAATATTCCATTGTGTATATGTACGACCTCTTCTTTATCCATTCATCTACAGATGGACACTAAGGTTGCTTCCATTTGTTGGCTATTGCAAATAGTGCTGCGATAAACATAGGGGTGCATATGTCTTTTTCAAACTGGACTGCTGCAGTCTTAGGGTAAATTCCTAGGAGTGGAATTCCTGGGTCAAATGGTATTTCTATTTTGACTTTTTTGAGGAAGCTCCATACTGCTTTCCACAATGGTTGAACTAATTTGCAGTCCCACCGGCAGTGTAAGAGGGTTCCCTTTTCTCCACATCCTCGCCAACATTTGTTGTTGTTTGTGTTTTGGATGTTGGCTATCCTCACTGGTATGAGGTGGTATCTCACTGTGGTTTTAATTTGCATTTCTCTGATGATTAGTGATGTGGAGCATCTTTTCATGTGCCTGCTGGCCATCTGAATTTCTTCTTTGGAGAAGTGTCTATTCATGTCCTCTGCCCATTTCTCAACTGGACTATTTGCTTTTAGTTTGTTGAGGTGCGTGAGTTCTTTATATATTTTGGATGTCAACCCCTTATCGGATACGTCATTTATGAATATATTCTTCCATACTGTACGATGTCTTTTTGTTCTACTGATGGTGTCCTTTGCTGTACAGAAGCTTTTCAGCTTGATATAGTCCCACTTGTTCATTTTTGCTTTTGTTTCCCTTGTCTGGCGAGATATGTTCATGAAGAAGTCGCTCATGTTTATGTCCAAGAGATTGTTGCCTATGTTTTTTTCTAAGAGTTTTATGGTTTCAAGACTTACATTCAGGTCTTTGATCCACCTTGAGTTTTCCTTTGTGTATGGGGCTAGACAGTAGTCCAGTTTCATTCTCTTACATGTAGCTGTCCAGTTTTTCCAACACCAGCTGCTGAAGAGGCTGTCATCTCCCCATTGTATATCCAAGGCTCCTTTATCAAATATTAATTGACTGTATATGTTTGGGTTAATGTTTGGATTTTCTATTCTGTTCCACTGGTCTGTGGGTCTGTTTTTGTGCCAATACCAAATTGTCTTGATTACTGTGGCTTTGTAGTAGAGCTTGAAGTCAGGGAGCGTAATTCCCCGTTTTATTCCTCCTTTTCAGGATTGCTTTGGCTATTCGGGGTCTTTTGTGGTGCCATATGAATTTCAGAATTATTTGTTCTACTTCATTGAATGAAGCTGTTGGTATTTTGATAGGGATTGCATTGAATCTGTATATTGCTTTAGGTAGTATAGCCATTTTGACAATATTTATGCTTCCTGGACAAGAGCATGGGATGAGTTTCCATTTGTTAGTGTCCTCTTTAATTTCTCTTAGGAGTGACTTGTAGGTTTCAGAGTACAGGTCTTTCACTTCCTTGGTTAGGTAGATTCCTAGGTATTTTATTCTTTTTGATCCAATTGTGAATGGAATTTTTTTTCTGATTTCTCTTTCTGTTAGTTCATCGTTAGTGTATTGGAAAGCAACAGATTTCTGTGTGTTAATTTTGTATCCTGCAACTTTGCCGAATTCAGATATTAGTTCTAGTAGGTTTGGAGTGGGGTCTTTAGGGTTTTTTATGTACAATATCATGTCATCTGAAAATAGTGACAATTTGACTTCTTCTTTACCAATCTGGATGCCTTGTATGTCTTTGTTTTGTCTGATTGCCATGGCTAGGACCTCCAGTACTATGTTGAATAACAGTGGAGAGAGTGGCATCCCTGTCTTGTTCCAGATATTAGATGAAAAGCTCTTAGCTTCTCGTTGTTAAGTATGATGTTAGCTGTGGGTTTGTCATATATGTCCTTTATGATGTGGAGGTACTTGCCGTCTATACCCATTTTGTTTCGAGTTTTAATCAGGAATGGATGCTGAATTTTGTCAAATGCTTTTCAGCATCTATGGAGATGATCGTGTGGTTTTTGTTCTTCTTTTTGTTGATGTGGTGGATGATGTTGATGGATTTTCAAATGTTGTACCATCCTTGCATCCCTGGGATGAATCCCACTTGATCATGGTGTATGATCCTCTTGATGTATTTTTGAATTCGGTTTGCTAATAGTTTGTTGAGTATTTTTGCATCTACGTTCATCAGGGATATTGGTCTGTAATTTTCTTTTTTGGTGAGGTCTTTGCCCGGTTTTCGTATTAGAGTGATGGTGTCTTCATAGAATGAGTTTGGAAGTATTCCCTCCTCTTCTATTTTTTGAAAAACTTTAAGGAGAATGGGTGTTATTTCTTCTCTATATGTCTGGTAGAATTCAGGGGTGAATCCATCTGGTCTGGGAGTTTTATTCTTCGGTAGTTTTTTGATTACCACTTCAATTTCGTTGCTGGTGATTGGTCTGTTTAGTGTTTCTGTTTCTTGTTTCGTCAGTGTTGGAAGGTTGTATTTTTCTAAGAAGTTGTCCATTTCTTCTAGGTTTTCTGGCTTGCTAGCATATAGGTTCTCATAGTATTCTCTTATAATTCTTTGTATTTCTGTGGGGTCCGTCGTGATTTTTCCTTTCTCATTTCTGATTCTGTTTATGTGTGTAGATTCTCTTTTTCTCTTAATAAGTCTGGCTAGGGGTTCATCTATTTTGTTTATTTTTTCAAAGAACCAGGTCTTGGTTTCATTGATTTTTTTCTATTGTTTTGTTCTTCTCAATTTAATTTATTTCTTCTCTGATCTTTATTATGACCCTTCTTCTGGTGACTTTGGGTCCATTTGTTCTTCTTTTTCCAATTTCAGTAATTGTGTCTTTAGACTATTTATTTGTTAATGTTCTTTCTTTAGATAGGCCTGGATTGCAATATACTTTCCTTTTAGAACTGCCATTGCTGTGTCCCACAGTTGTGGCTTTGTGTTGTTGTCATTTGTCTCCATATACTCTTTTATTTCTGTTTTGGTTGGATCATTGACCCATTGATTAATTAGGAGAATGTTGTTAAGTGTCCGTGTATTTGTGAGCGTTTTTGTTTTCTTTCTAAAATTTAATTCTAGTTTAATACCTTTTTGATCTGAGAAGTTGGTTGGTAGAATTTCAATATTTTCAACTTTACTGAGGTTCTTTTTGTGGCCTAGTATTTGGTCTATTCTGGAAAATGTTCCATGTGCACTTGAGAAGAATGTGTATTCCATTGCTTTTGGGTGTAGAGTTCTGTAGATATCTGTTAGGTCCATCTGTTCTAGTGTGTTGTAGAGTGCCTCTGTGTCTTTACTTATTTTCTGTCTGGTTGATCTGTCTTTTGGAGTGAGTGGTGTGTTGAAGTCACCTAAAATGAATGCATTGCTGTCTATTTCCTCCTTTAATTCTGTTAGTATTTGTTTCACAAATGCTGGCGCTCCTGTGTTGGGTGCATATATGTTTAAAATGGTTATATCCTCTTGTTGGACTGACCCCTTTATGATTATGTAATGTCCTTCTTTATCTCTTGCTACTTTCTTCATTTTCAAGTCTATTTTGTCTGGTACAAGTACTGCAACACCTGCTTTTTTCTCCTTGTTATTTGCATGAAATATCTTTTTCCATCCCATCACTTTTAATCTGGGATATCTTTGTGTTTAAGGTGAGTTTCTTGGAGGCAGCATATAGATGGGTCTTACTTTTTTATCCATTCTGTTACTCTGTGTCTTTTGATTGGTGCATTCAGTCCATTTACATTTAGGGTGATTATCAATAGATATGTACTTATTGCCATTGTTGGCTTTAGAGTCGTGGTTACCAACGTTCAGGGGTTGCTTCTTAACTATCTAACAATCTAACTTAACTTTCTTGTTAAGTTATTGTAAACACAGTCTGATGTTTCTTTATTTCTCTCCCTTCTTATTCTTCCTCCTCCATTCTTTATATACTAGCTATTTTATTCATTGCCTTTAGTTAGTATTTGGATGGTCTACTTTCTTTGCTATGATTTTATTTTCTCTGGTGACAGCTTTTTAGGCTTAGGAGTGCTTCCCTGTAGAGCAGTTCCTTTAAGATGTCCTGTAGAGGTGGTTTATGGGAGGCAAATTCTCTCAGCTTTTGCTTGTCTGGAAATTGTTTAGTCCCTCCATCACATTTAAATGATAATCATGCTGGATACGGTATTCTTGGTTCGAGGCCCTTCTGTTTCATTGCATTAAATATATCATGCTATTCTCTTCTAGCCTGTAAGTTTTCTGTTGAGAAGTCTAATGTTAGAGTGATGGGTTTTCCTTTGAAGTTGATCTTTTTTCTTTCTCTAGCTGCCTTTAATACTCTGTCCTTATCTTTGATCTTTGCCATTTTAATTATTATGTGTCTTGGTGTTGTCTTCCTGGTGTCCCTTGTTTTAGGGGATCTGTGGGCTTCCATGGACTGCGAGACTATTTTCTTCCCCACCATGGGGAAGTTTTCAGCAATTATTTCTTCAAAGACAGTTTCTATCCCTTTTTCTCTCTCTTCTTCCTCTTGTACTCCTATAATGCGAATATTGTTCCATTTGGATTGGACACACAGTTCTCTTAATATTCTTTCATTCCTAGTGACCCTTTAATCTCTCTCTGCCTCAGCTGCTCTGTGTTCCTGTTCTCTGATTTCTATTGCATTAACAGTCTCTTGCATCTCGTCCAGTCTGCTGCTGAGCCCGTCAATGGCTTGTCTCATTTCTGCATTGTCTTTCCTGACTTCCCTCATTTCCTTCCTCAGCTCTTGCATATTTCTCTGTAGATCCTTCAGCATGGTTATGAATTTTATACTGAATTCTTTTTGAGGAAGATTCTGCATTTCCATCCCTTCATGTTCCCTCTCAGGTGTTGTCTGGGTCTGGGTGATTTTTGTCTGTACCATATTCCTCTGTCTTTTCATGTTGATAGGAGTCATTGCTGGTAGGTGCCAAGTGTGCCAGCTGGGCTCTTTAAACTTAAAAAAAAACACAAGAAGAAAAACACACTAGCATAAAAAGGAGTAGAAAGAAAAGAGAAAGAAGAAAGAAAGAAAAGAAAGAAAAAGGAAAGGGAAAAAGAAAAAAAAACGCCCACCTGGAATGGATTCTCTAAGTCTGCTGTAGGTGTCACTGTTGCTCCACTAATCCACAGCTGTGGCCGCGCTGCTCTTTGTAGCTCTGGCTGGGGCAGGAAGGAATGGGAGGCTGTTTTTCTCTGTATAAAGCCCTAGAGTGACTTTTCCCCTTTCTCAGTCACCAGCCAAGGGGTCCAGTGTTCCTCAGGACTTCCATCCTGCAGGGCTGAGCCTGCCGTGGCGATGGTGTTCCCTCGCTGGGCCCCCTGCCTCTCCAAGACCACCACAAACCGCGCATGCTTTTCTCTTGTCCTTGGTCACTGGGTGCATGGATCCGGCATGTTCCCTGCTCCAAACCTGCATTTTCTGCCTCTCCAATGTCAGATGCACCATGTGATGTGTGTCAGCACTCCTGGTGCAGACGACCAGAGCTGGGTATTTCTCGGGCCTGCTCCTCCACTCCCTCCCGGCTCCGAATCCTCTCCTCCCACCAGCGCGCTGGGCTGGGTGAGTGCTCGGGTGCCACCGGGTCGTGGCTCCTTATCTTACCCGCCGAGTCCTCCCAGGTGTAGCTGTACGCTGTGCACTTTCTGTGTGCTCTGGTCTCTCTTTTAAGAATAGTTGTATTTTCTGTATTTTCATAGATTTATATAGTTTTGGGAGGAGATTTCTGCCGCCCTGCTCACGCCGCCATCTTCCCGGAAGTCCCAACATCAGTTTTTATATCAAGAGTTAATTGTAAACTCTTGTGGGAGATTTGTTATTGAGTTATTCTGTGTTGTTTTTTTATGCTGAATTGTATCAGTGAGGCTATAGTCTTCTATAATCTAATAATCATCACCACTTTCATTGCTACCACCAAAATCCAAAATGCTAACAGATCTCAGTGGTCCAGTTTCTCTGCCGTCTTTGCTGCTTTCTGAATATACCAAGCATATTTCTTGCCAGGACCTGTGCATTTGCTGGCGTGTCTAATTGTAACACCTTCCCTTGCCCTCCACAGTTCTCTGTTGAAAATTGTCTCTTCTGAAATGCCTGTTATGACTATCTTACTCATAGAAGATACACAACAGTACATTTTCTCTTCCTGGCCTTGCTGTACTTTTCTTTATAGCGTTTATCCCATTGGTACATTGTACACTTACTTAGGTTTTGTTTGTCTTACTAAAATATTAACTCCATGCTTACATATTTTGTTTCTACCGTATCACCAGAACTTACAGGAATAGTTGGCTCACACTAGGAGTTCTAATCCATGAATATTGTTGCACTTACAGCAGCTAATCATAATGAAGTCAATGATGAACTGTGCCATCCTTTGCAAACGTAAATTACAGCAGTTGCATACAACACATATTTAATAAACTATCTTTATTAAAATGACATTTATTATCTCAAAGTTGTAAGGCAATAGACTTTGGAATTATTAAAATTGACCTTTCAATGTCATAAGAGTAGAATTAGCAAACAGAAAAACACAAACCCTGTTTTATGATAATAAGAAATAGAAAATGTAGATTCACATATAATAATGACTTGTATATAAATACTTCCTAATATTCTTTGTTATATAAACATGTTTGATTTTAATTTAGGGCTTTGCATTCTCAAATACACTTTTATACTTTAAAGTTTCTTGCTACTAAAGCTTATAGTTCTTCTAAATTTAATTTTCATCAAAGCTATCTTGAAAATAGTTAACAGTTTGTGTAACACTACTTTGCCATATTATATGTCCTGATGCAAAAATAAATATTAAGTAACAAAGAAGAAAACATAAGTTTGGGTATCCATTTCATGATACAGTATTTTCACCAAATTATCTTTCTCTTTCCTCCTACTAGGAAAGTAGGCAATTACGTGATCAACACCTTCTTATTTATTAAACTGCTCTGTTCATAGAAAGAAGGCTTATTAATTGTTTTTCTCCATCATTTCTCATTACAAAGTATGTGAGAAGCATCAGGTTTATATTGACATTAAATTAAAACTTTTTAGTTCCTAATATTAGTTTTGGAAAAGAGAATTATAAAACCGTCAAAATGCATTCTCTATCAATTACAATTCTCATTGAACATTCTGAGGAGTATATTGTCTTATTGGCCTCTATGTCAAAAGTTACCTTTGTCACAATTGCATATATACAAAAATATAAATTCTTTGAGTATATACTTTACATATATTTAGCTGGGGGATAATCTATGTCTATGACAAAGTAAACTATTTTCCAAAGTTATTATTATGTCTGTTCACTCTGAGATAAGCCTGATTAAATTTTATCCAGCAGTCACATGAATGTTTTGAACTTTTCAACTTTGTAAAATGTTGGCAACTCTTTTGTTGGAGTAAGAAACTAACATGGTGATTTCAGTTTTAAAGAATCACTAATGCATCTCAATTTCACATTTTCTCTACATTGCCTACATTTATCAAACAGAAAGAGGAATAAAATTGCTGATTGCCTTACTAGGGCACTTTTACTGTCTCATTTCAGAAGAAATTTAAGTATATGGACTAATTTTTGAACATATTTATTGAAGGGAAGAGATTCAAATTTATAGCATTTGAAGAACATATATTTTTGTTTCTTTGTCTACTTTTCAGAAAGTAATCCCTTTTGGAAATAAAGACAAAAAGATGTCATGGAGGATTAAAGATGGCAGCATGAGAGGTGAGACAGAGACCCTCTCCTAAAACCAAATATAATACGAAAATATAATTAATACAACTAATCCTGAAAGACCAACAGGAAAGAAGACTGTGCCAGACTGCATACACCTGGAGAAAAGAACAGACCTCACGGAACAGGGTAATGTACCAAAGCCATGACCAGGCAGGACCTAAGCCCTTTCCTACCCCAGCTGACTGGCAGGGGGAAGAGAAATGGAATAGAGAGGGAGTGGAGGCCTAGGAATGCTGAAAACCTAGCCCTGGAGATCTGCTCTGGGAGCAGGAACCTACATTGCATGGTGCTATGGTGATTAGTGGGGTTGGAAAGCTAAAACAGGTGGAATACCTGGAGATACTGAGATTCCAGTTGCTTGTGGAAAACAGGGATTCATATCCAGCTACTCTGGGTGAGCAGTCTGAGAGATTTCCTAAAAGCAAGAGGGCTGCTAAAGGGGCAAGGATCGCACAGAGCTTACAGCTCAGGGGAAAGGACAGGTAGACAAAATTGTCCAGGTTCACTCTGCCCAGCAGTTTGGGAACTTTCAGGATCTTCAGGCGCTCCATCCCCTGGCTGGCTACACAGCTCCAAGGCCCCCACCATGATATGCAGCCTACTGTACCATCCTCGCAGGCAGCCTGCATCTGACTTGCAAACCAGCAAATCCTACCCTGGCATCAGACAAGCCAGACAGAAGCCTAGCCTATGGCAGCTACAAACGCAAAGCATAGAGGCTTACACCTGTGTGTTCAGCCCACTGATTCTGGCGGTGTAGACAGGCATAGCAGCCAGGAATCAGGAAACAGCTCTTTCCTCCCTCCAGGCACCAGCACTGCTCCCCTGAAATCCCAGACATCACTTCAGGGGCTGATCAGCTCTGGAGAGTAGAATGTCTGGTCACTAGAGGAAGCCACATGCAAATAGGAAATGTCAAAGGAACATGGTTCAAAGCAAAATCTCACAAACACCAGAAAAACAGTTGAGTGAGACTGAACTAACAATATTCCTGAATGAGAGTTCAAAATAAAAATTATAAACATGCTCCTGGAGGTACAGAAAAATATTCGAGAACTCAAGAACGAATTTAGGGTGGAGATCCAATTGTTGAGGAACACAATGGAGGGCTTTAAAAGCAGATTAGATATGGTGAAGGAGATAATAAATGAAATAGAATTTGGAGAAGAGGAATACAAGGAAACTGAGGCAGAAAGAGAAAAAAGGACCTCTAGGAATGAAAGAACACTGAGACAAGTGTGTGACCAATCCAAAAGGAATAATATTCATATTATAGGGGTTTCAGAAGAAGAAGAAGAGAGAAAAATGGTTAGAAAGTGTCTTTGAGACAATAATTGCTGAAAACTTCCCCAATATGGGAAAGGAGATAGTCTCTCAGGCGGTGGAGGTGCACAAATATTCCAACACAAGGGACCCAAGGAAGACAACAGCAAGACATGTAATAATTAAAATGGCAAAGATCAAGGATAAGGACAGACTATTAAAAGTGGCATAGAGAGAAAAAAGATCTCATACAAAGGAAAACCCATCAGGCTATCATCAGACTTCTCAGCAGAAACTTTACAGGCCAGAAGGGAGTGGCATGATATATTTAATGCAATGAAGCAGAAGGGCCTCATACCAAGAATACTCTATCCAGCAAGATTATCATTTAAATTTGAAGGAGGGATTAAACAATTTCCAGATAAGCTAAAGCTGAAAGAATTAACCTCCCACAAACTGTCTCTACAGTGTATTTTAGAGGGAATGCTATAGATGGAAATGTTTCTAAGGGTAAATAGCTGTCACCAGAGGTAATAAAACCATAGTAAAGAAAGTAAAACAGTTAATTACTAAGCAAATGCAAAATTAAACCAAGTTACCCCAAAGTCAGTCAAGTGATAGACAAAGAGTACAGAATATGATACCTAATATATAAAGAATGGAGAAGGAAGAAAAAGAAGGAGGAAAAAGAAAAGAACCTTTAGATTGTGTTTGTAAAAGCATACCAAGTGAATTAAATAAGACTATTAGATAGTAAGGAAGTTGCCCTTGAACCTTTCATAACCACAAATCTAATAGCAATATTAAGGGACCAGCTAAAGTGGTGAGCAGGGTAGTGAGCTAAGGGGACTATGCAAAATGCTCTTGATACCAATTATTTGGATTCTGCCTCTGGCGTTCCCTTTCCTTTAAATTATTCTTGACCATAGAAAGAATATCTTTAATTACTCTAGACTTGTTAGCATAGAAACTATAGGTTTCACTTAAAGCCATACAGAGTCCTCCTTGTTTCATGAAGAGCAGGTCTAAGCCTCTTCTATTTTGTAGCACTACTTCAGCAAGAATCTACTGCAGTTTCTAGTTGGGAAATGGAGCTTTCTAACAGGCCTAAATCTTTGTCTATATGCTCACTCAAAATTTTGAAATTCATATTTTTTACAACTAGAGAAGCTGTACCCATGGTGGCAGAGCCTACAATCCCGTAGTACGAGGATGGGGCAGCCCGTTTGTGCCTAGGCACATGACTGAGTCCCATATTCTCTCTTCCTGATGCTCCATTGTACAAATATACCTGAGGGACTATATGCACAAGTATGCAGACTTCAGGGACTCCAGGCTCATTAACACCTGCTGTTATGATTTGTTCTGATAGGCAAGGAGCCAGCCTGGAAGTACAGGCAAACCACATCCCCTACTAACAAGAAAATTTACTTCCGAGGGTGCAGTGGGGCTTGGGTAATTTATAACAGGGTTGCATACTTCTTGAAAAGGGGAGTTTTTCATGTCACAGGTAGGGTAATGGATTCATAGGCTCCTTCTTTGTACATCCCTTAGCGTCAGAGAGGGGTAGAGGTCCCAAGAGCAGAGATTTAGCTTCCAAATGGTGGAGTGATTTAATTTCCTGATCATATTATCAAAGGGGCCTATAGTGCTATTTGCTGCTATACTTACATAATAAGGGCGTTTGGGGTTAAGGCAAAACCAGTAATCTGTTGTGAGATTTGTGCTTGACTGGTTGACAGAATTGTAGACAGTAATATCTAACATGTCTAAGATGGTGTCAGGTGTGTTAGTTGTTGCCTCTACTTTTTCCAGGGAGGTCGGCGCAGTGGGATTGGGGCTGACTACTGCTGGGCTGCTGGGGGTTGCAATACTTTCACTTGGGAGGCTTGCTGCCGGGGGCTTGCGACTGGTTTAGGAACTAGAAGATCACTCAGGGGTCCCACAGGGTTTGGGTGTCGAGGGATCTGTCATTTTTGGATTGTAAACTCAGTTCCAGGGTCATGCCTGGTAACATACAACTTCAAGCTTTAGGTTCTTTCAGTTTTCCAGTCTTTTATTAAACTGAGGGGGTCTCAATTTTTAATTTTTAACTCTATGGGGTTACATTTGCCTACTTCATTCTTTTCTGGAGGGTGGCCTCTAGTTATGGATATATATGCTTCATGACTTGTCCGTGGAGCAACAGTCCCACAGCCCCAGCCAGCACAGTGGAATTCTCCCTGTCCCTGGCAACTCAGCCCCCCATTTGCTGGACACGCATAAAATTTTACTGCCTTCAGTCCCACTTCATAATTTACATTATTTGCTTGGCACTCATACTGGGCTGGGGTTCCTGGCCTTCTCCAGCCTTTTGCTGTCTTCCTACAGTGGTAATTTCCGAGAGTGGGCTGGAGGGCACAGAAATCAAACAGGAAAGTTGGGGCCTCATTCCCTACATATCCGACTACTTTCGACCTATTGGATGTTATTGTTAAACTCCCAGGAATAATTCCCAGGCTAGTGCCCATGTCGGGTGGGGGTGAGAGAGCAGGGAAATATCACTAAGCAAGTTACACACTAACAGATTAGGTTGACACACGAGAGTCTTATCTTTAGCAGGTCTTTTTTGTCTGGTGAGCATGTAGCTGTCCATCTTTCTGCTGTTGCTTCAGTGTTTTTTGACTCAGTGGTACGTTTCACCTGGGTGTGGTGTGTCCAGGCCTTTGTCCCAGCGACTTTTACTGATGTTGGTGTGGAGAGAATCACGGGGTATTCCTAACTTTCTTCTAACTTCATCAGTTCCACGGAACCTGATGCCCACCACTGTAAGGTAAGAAATTGCTCTTATTCCTGGCTAAATGCTGTACTCTTCATCTCATAAAAGGTGTCTGAGCACTTGTTAGCCACTTAAAAGATGATTAGCATCAGCTACCAGTTTTAAATCTCTGATTAGAGAGGCTTGGCCCCTGAAAGAAGTATGCAATATAATGTTATGCAGCTAAATATATCTTGCCACAAGAAAAGAAAATTGTCAAAAGTCCCGTGAACTACTACAATATGGAACTAGTTTTCTAAATTCTTTTAGTGAAAATCTATTCTACTTATTGAGTTCATCATTATCTTCAAAAATTTGAGAGATTTTTAAACTAGACTCCCTGAAACAGAAGAAATTTATCTTCTGTAATACAGCCTGGCTTTAAATAACTAGTGCTAGAATTGTACTTGCATTTCATTTCCAGCTGCCTGGACACACACAGTCCCTATCAGTACAGAGCATTCATTGGCTCCTTTTAGTCTGAGACCATCTAAACCTTAACCCAGTTATGTGAACTACTCACCCTTAAAATGTATTCTTGCAAATTGAGATACCTTTAATCAAGTAAGCTAAAAAGAAAGAGGGCAATTGAATATTAGTAACTCAAATATTTGTATCAGTTTATCTATCTGAGTATATATTCTTTTATGAAAAATATTGCTAACTGTAATCATTATGTCTCAGTCTGTATGTTTGTTTGTCTAAGTGTGTAAATGAAAAATGTTTTTCTACTTCCGGATGGTATTAATACAATTAATTTAAAAACAAGTGCTTGTGAAAATTGGGCATTCTAAAACTTCCAGAAGATTCTAATAAAAGATAGTAAGCATTAATACTAATTTGTTTAACTGAAGCAGACATGTCCTTATAGTTATCAGTTGCCTGAGTTTACCTAAGTCATTTAAGTTGATGTTATCTGTTAAATCTTTCAAGAAGATACTTAAAGAAAGGCTTGACTTTGTCTAATGTCTAATAAAAGTTTTATAAGTAATCTAGCATGGTTACTAAAGAGTGCATAAACAAGTATAACAAATGAACATATTAATAATAATAATATATTAATGTATAACAGTGTGTATATCTGTAAACAGCCTAAGAATTTTTGTGGTAACCTAAATTCTTGGAGTTTTGCTAAGTTATATGCAGATGTTTTGTGCTCAGTAAAAAATTGTGTTGTAAGGCACATTTCCAGAAATGATAAAAAGTGTTCATAAATTTGTCAATCAAAAGAATGATAGTGTAACAGTTTATAATAGCCCACTTCTAAGTGTTCACTGAAAATGAAAGTACCTAATGGTTTTAAGTTCTGATTAAAGCTACTTAATATAAGGAAAACATTTCTGAATGCTAAAGAATGTGTGTTTTAATAAAAGAAGATATAAAAAATAGAAAGGCATTGTATTGAGAGTAAAAGAAAGTAACTTTGTTCTTAAGTACAGCTGTTTATATGAAGAAGGGGAACACTGTAAAAAGAAAATTATAGAAACTATAGAAGGTTGATATAGTCATGTTATATGAAATTAAAGCAAATAAGTCAATATCAAGTACACAGCAAAACTAGAAGTTTTTGTTTGTTAAAGGAACAGAAGTTTATTAGTATACCTTTAATATTGTAAGATTGCAAAAGGTTTTCTAATTGTTTTCTGAGTGTTTAAGAAAATGAAATCTTCATATTAAAAGGACTGTTAGCTAAGTGTTGTTAACAACTGAGTAACCTGTATTTGCCTATAAACCTTTTTATTGTCATTCTAAATAATAAGTATTAATAACCTATAATTCTATTTAGGCAAGTGACTTAAAAGCTTTCTTTTGACAACTTTCCAAAATCAAATTCAAAAAGGTGCTTTTTACCTCTAATTAACTCTGATATTTTCCAGAGGGTCCCTGGAACATGTCAGAGGAATTTTTTCTCATTAGGGAAAGTATTTGGCTAATTTGGCTTATTTATTTGCTATATAATTACCTGGAAAACACTGTCAAAGAGAATAATGCTAAACTTTGTTACTGAATGTTTTGTGTTACAAAAATGTTCAAATTTTCTTACATCAACTGTCTTATAGTAAGCTCTCATCAGATCTTTTGCCATTGTCATTTGTAAGTCTTGTCATTTATAGTCACTGTTTTATTACTTCTAATCTGGTAAAGAACTAGATTTCAACAAAGCAAGTATTAGTTACATAAGATTAACTAAAGAAAATGATTCTATAGATTTTTGTTTCAAATGTTGCTGATAAAGTGTTTTAAGCTTTTTCTCTTAAGCTGACAACAGTTTAGTAAATGACAATACCTTTGTAAGCAGAATTGAAACATTTATCTTTCTCTCTACCCTATCCCTCCAGAATTAACAACTCTCAGTGACTATTTTTATATTTCATGGCAGTATGTTTATTTGCATAAGTTCAATAAGAATCTGCTTTTCTTGTAAGAGGACCAATTAAAAACACTGGTTATATTACCAAGGCTTTGACTGGAATGTTATTCCTGAGAGACACGTGTATAAACTCAGATTTGAACACACAACTTTAAGGAACTAAGGTTGACTTTATAAAGCCAACAAAGCCCCTTGGAAGAACTGGCCTGGTACCTTACTTACAGGGTTCCCAGCAGCCTTACCCGGTGAGTAAAGAAGGTCATTTCCTGGCAGGTACAGAAACCTCAGAAATGTCTTGGGAACCTCAAGAAGAGAGGAATTCACCCAAATCTACAGGTACTGCAGGCAAAACCTGATGGCAAGTCTGGTTTGGCTTTCTGGCCTCAAGAGGCCTTTAAAAGTCCACTCTGAAATTCCTTGTAAAAGGTTCCAGCAAAGCAAATTTAAAAGATCAATTGCTCTTCTTGCTGCACTTATGCAAATAATCAAGCCAAGTGTTAATTATTTTTTTAATCTGGTTACTTCTAATAAAAATGAGGGTGATTTTAGAAAAAAGTATTGTTTCAATAATGCAGCCTTATCTATACTAAATCCTAATATTAGTTATTGGGATGTAGACTAGATCCAGAATTCTAGTTTACCCAAAATATCTAGCTATGACTCTCCAGATGTTTTAGTTTTCTCCCATCATTTCAATTAAAATTTTACTATTTCTAGTCCTCATATTCCATGCATTCTTAATCTTGTCAAGTTGCTCCAAAAAGGAAAATCCAACTCCAGGTGTTGCTACTCAACCTAATAAAACAATTTGTTCTATCTTGCCTAGAAGCCATAAAACTACAAATAGTAATAAAAATGGAACCCAAGATGGAAGCACCAATCCTCTGAGGCCCTCTCAACTGACCACTGATGGAGACCTAGCTGCACCCTTTATGTGCCCCCTCTCAGCATGAAGCAGCCAGAGTGGTCATCGCCCCCTTTCCCTAGCAGCACCCAGGGTCTCTATCTGTAGAGGGGGGAGTGAGACAGGGACCTTGGGCTTGGACAGAGTAGGGTGAGGGCCTCTGGAAGGAGCAAGGAGGGATGTTTGCAGTCAGAGCAATGTAACTACATGAAAGGAAACCCCCTACCGAAACTCTGTGTTAAGCATTAAGCTCTAGAGTCTTTCTTCAGTGAGATCAGTTGAGGCTCTAAGGATCAGGGGCGGCTTGGACTAGAATGTTTGAGTGTTCCACAGATGGGAGAGGGTGTCTCGGCATGGCTCGTGACTTCTCTGTGGGCAGCCCTAGCAGACAGACGGTGGCCCAGCCCACCTTGGGGGCAGGGTGGGTGGTAAAGGTCCACACCCTAAGCCTTCTCTTCACATTATTAAGGTATATGTCGCATGGGATGCATCCTTCCTGCTCTGATAGATTATCCTGGAAATAGTCATGAAAGACTTCTCCAAGCTCTGCTGTCTGATTGTGACAACAACTTGAAGCTTTTAGATCCTTCCTCTGTTGCAGTTGCAGCACCATTCATCCTGCTGCTTCCTGGACTTATCAGTGGAATGCAAAAAGAAAAATATCTAAGCTGGCCTGTGAGTACAGTGAGACAACAAATTTGACTGCTTCTGTATTATCTGAACTCAATCAAGATCTAGGAGAAGTGTAAGTTGTGGTGCTTCAGAATCGTGCTACCATAGATTATCTGCTGTTAAAAAAACATATGAGATGTGAACAGTTTCCAGGAATGTGTTGTTTTAATTTATCTGATTTTTCTGCTTTTGCTATATATCTGTATTCCTGTTCTATTAATGTGTGTACTTAATTTAATTAGTAGTTTGTTAAAACTTATACATGCCTACGTTACTCTACAGGAAATTATGTCAAAGAAATAATCAATCTTCTCATATTTTTTTCCATCTGTTACTTCTATAGCTTTCTTCTTTCTTCCTAATTTCAGTTCTTTATAAAAATTACTGTGCATCATAATCCTTTCAACAAGTACAGTCACAGGGAGGCCATCAGGTGAGAAATTGGGGGCCAACAGACATGAGGCTTAGAACCTCACCCCCCAGTTTTGAGAGAAATCTTCTGTACCTGTGGATGTTTTGTTGCCCTTGCCCAGCTCAGATCAAAGCTCAGTCTATAGGCATAGACGTGCTCACCTGCAATTACCTTCTAATTGCACTAGATTTATTTTCTATCTTTATTCTACTTCATATAAATTCAATAAATAGACTTATTTTATATTGCAGAATATAGGGAAGTAAACTTTGTTAAAAGCCTTCTGTTAGAAACTATCTACTTGCTATATTCTCTATTATATCTATGTACTGCTTGATAAAATAAAAAAATAAAATAAAAAAAGGGGGGGTAGAAGTGTTGGAGTTCTCACAGAAGAATGTGCTGCTGTTATTTTGGAACTTTTTGTTTTGTGTCAGCCTGAGTCTGCAAACAGCTCGGGCTGCAGACTTGTTATCTCAAGCAAAGTAAGGAGGTTGGCTGCACACCCCAGACTTCAGGGGACAGAGTTGAACCACAGTTCAAGGAACTGTATCATCGTAGGGACTGCTCTGTGTTCTTTTTCTCTCCCTGGGAAAGAATAATTTACCCTTGAGGTCTGGGAAAGAATGATTAAGCCTCCTTTTTCCATGCTTTTTAAAATTAGTTCTAAGAACCTGGCTTACAGTTGCCGGAGACTTACATGGCTTGCAGCTATATGTGTCCCCTCCCTGAGTGCTGGAATAGAAGCTGGTAGTCAAAGATGGGTAAGAGTGGCAAAGGGAGATACCAACCTAAGACAGGACACAAACCATGTTGTTTGAAGTCTGATGATGGGTAAGGATCTCCTTTGTGCCTCTCAACCTAAGACAGGCACAGTCTTCTATTATGACAATAAAGTTTGTCATAAAAAATAAAAAAGGGGGAGATATGGGGAGCCGTGTTTGGCTACTGCTTGACATAAGTGAACCCATTTTATGAACTTCCTCCATATTGTAGAGAGAACTTGTTTATTCTGCAATTTTTATGCTTGTACAAGCTGTTTTGAGACATGAATGTCTGGGAACAGAGTGACCGTTCCTTGGTCCTGGGAACGGAGAACCTGTTTAAGAAAACAACTCTTTGTATGATAAGGAAGTGCTTTTGTTGTGATGCAATATGCTTTGGATAGTTTCATAGCGGGATTGTATACATACTAAGGAAAAATAAAGCTTGGTGTAGCTGCACTGACAGTTTGCTCTCCTGAGTATTTTCTTTCTTCTTTTTTTCCTTGATCCTCTCTCCCCCCTTCGGGTACTGTTCGATTACTGACGGCTGGCTCTGTCAACAGGGTGGCAGGACACTAGGATCCCAGCTTTTCTGAGGCATCAGGTGTGCACCCCGATCCCCTCTCTAGCTTCTGGGTTCATAGGGTATCGTTTCAGTCTTACTGGAGCAGCATGGCTGGTGAGTTGAATGATTACCAGTAGATGGTGGCTAGCGAGCCCGGGTGGGTTTGTTTCTGCCCAGACCTGGAGGTACATCCCTTGCAGCTCCACCAGGAGATTTTCTGGGGTGACTTCTGTGTTGAATTCTGTGGGCATGAGGAGGTTCTCTTCACTGAGCAGAAGGCTGAGCTGGAGGCTAGGCAGTATAAGGAAAGAGGGGCACTTGAAATGCAGAGAAGTTTCTTTTGGGCTCAAAGAAATGGTTGCCCAGAGCTTAGAGAGGCGGTCTTTCCCCAACAGAGGGAATGGGCAGTCAGCGTCCTGAGAAGCGAATGTGTGGCTGTGCCCCTCCCGGAGTCCACGAGATGGCCTGTCGCTCAAGAACAGACTTTTGACCCGGTTGCTCTTTGTACCAAGGTCCTTTTTCCCCGCCAAGGAGCTGTCCGGCTTTTGGATTTACTGAAAACGTGGCTCCGGTGTGCACCAAGAAGTCAACAGGCTTGGGGCTAATCAATACAGAGCCTCGGCCCCATCAGTCTGACTCATGGAGCTGGAGCACGGGCAGGGGCTTATGCTAAATTTTCTTGTCTGGGCATTCATTTTTCCACTGGCCCATCTCTTTACAGTAAGTACACGGATTTTTGTCCAAAGAGGGGCGAGATTTTGGGTTTTTCTTTCTCTCTCTCTTGCTTCTCTCTTACTTCGCCTTTTGTCCTCTTTTGGGGCTGCTACCACCACCCGGGCCATAGTCTTGGCCTGCTTTTCATCTATTGTATCTTGATTGCTGTAAGTTTTTAATGTAATTTCTACTAATTCAGACATGAGTTTTCCTTCGAACCCTATGATCTTTTGTAATTTCTTTCTGATATCTGGTGCTGATTGGGAAACGAAGGCAATATTCAGAGCCCTGCGATTTTCATTTGCCTCTGGATCTATGGGGGAATACGTCCAGTAGGATCCAACCATCTCTCCAAGAATGTTGCGGGCAATTCACTGGGCCCCCAAATACCCTCATTCACCTGGATAACTTTGTGGGCTTCCTTGCAGCTGCCCGGAGGCCTCCCAGTTAAGTCTGGCAAAAGGTGTGGCGTCACTCCTTACCTTGGTCAGAGTGGGTCTCCGTGGGGCTCTTATTCGGCCTCAAAACCAATTTTGCACCCTTCCGATGGATCCGGTCCCGCTCTTCCAATGTGAAGAGGTCTGCAGTCATTGCTGACAATTATCCTAGATTGGCTGATTGGTATGAAAAATAGTTTCTAAAAGAGAAATGAGATCCTGAGGTTTTTCTGAAAAATGGGGGGGTTCTGGTTTTTCTAATTATACAGATAACTGGTGGAAAATGGGACGTACACCATGAACGGCCTTGGTGAGAGGGCGCTCCTCTGCGGGTGTGGGCCTGACTCAACTGGGGTCTTTCTGGATCCAGCCCACAGCCTTGCACCCCGGCCAGAGGTGGTTGCTCTAATCTGGCTGATTGTGAGGGCAGGACTGGGGATTCTCCTGTCCCTTTGAGATCTGGAAACTAGAACAGTCTGGGGATAATTAGTAACCCATTCGGGACAACGAGGGGGTAGCCATTTTATCCAAGGGGGCCGATCTTGATGAATCTGACCCGGGTGGCCAGGTCATCCAAAGATGACATCCTGAACTCGATGAGACATGGGGGGAGTCAAAAGGGTCCTTGGGATGGCCATCCAATATTGGACGTGCAGTATTCTAGTTGACAGAGTGTAGTCAAGGTCCCTGGAAGCACAGTTGCCCCTATGCCCTGGCCCCCTTTTCTTTAAGTCCTGGAAATGATTTTATCTTTTTTTTTGGCCCATGACAGGCAAATAGATGGGTACCACAGTGAAGACAAATACAATGAAGGACAGAAAACAATAAAAACAGACTTAGATTAGGTGGCCACTGAACAGGACTGAACGGAGGGGACCGGGGACATCTCACGAGGACCCCGGACCCAGGGAATGATGCTGCGTCCAGCCTCCCTCTTGGGTCTCCGGATGGGTGCACCTCTTACAGACTTACCTCCAGCGGACAGGTTAACTCTTTGCAAATAGACTTAAGCATTGGGATACCTCTCACTCTGGGAAGACCCGGGCCTCTCTCTCTGAGTCTCCCCAGTTCCAATGTCCAGACGGGATATCTCTGGTTGGACACTCTGGGAAAGTCAGCCCCCGGGTCTCACCAGAGGTGATAGCCCAAGGCGCATTCGGTCGTGACGAGATGGACAAGTGCTCGGGTCCTGGACAAGCCCCCAAATGTTGTGCGTAGTCAGGTACTATCCAAATCACACCTCACCGAGTTCAGGTTGAAAGTTAACAAAGTAGAGTTTGTATTAGCCGGCTGGCAACTGCTCCCTAGAACAAGTCTCTCAGAGCAGCTCCGAGCTCTGTTATGCATAGGTTTATAAAGCCTAAAACTGCATCCTGCTTGGCTTGGTTCTCATCTGTCTTGGCTCTGGTTTAGGTTTGTTTGGCAATGCTTTAGAGAGTAGGCATCCTGTTGGGCTAGAACTCAAGACAGATCAAGGGCAAGTGGGTTCCGTGAGGCAGTTAAAGGGAAGCTAAAATACCATAGTTAGGGTTGTGTTTCTCAAGAAGTTGGCGTGGCCTCCAGGATGTGATGACCTAGTTAACAGTAAGCTTTACTCAATCTTGCCTTTGCACTTTTTAGCTTTTCTTGCTCAATTTAATTTCTTTGCTACCGCAGTAGTAACTACATTATTTTTCATGTGAAACCTTCATAAGAGTGTATATCAATAATACCTTAAAAATAAAAAAAAAGTCAGATGTGCACTGAGTCTATTCACTTGTGTGATTATTTTATTTAAAGTGACAAACCCTTTACTGATCTACTGTGATACTTGATAAGCATCTTGAAAAAACATTTTGCCATTAAACTGTGTTTTAAGTTCATGTCTCATTTCTTGTCTATTTGGACCCATTTAACAGAATATTCTTCCTTAGAGGGGAATACCTACATTTCTGAAAATTATCCAGTATTAAATGTCATGTTTTAGAATCAGATGAAAGTTTTACATCACTTGTGTGTCTTTGTTGGTGTTGTAAATTTCTACCTACTACCAGTGTTGAGCTTAGGTTTGTACACTCATAAAGTTCTTTCCCTAAGCTCACATAGAGCATATTGTACATTACATGAGAATATTCCTCCTTAACACTTTCATTGCCATTGATTTGTAATTCAAAAAACCAATTTATTTCTAATTCTCCCTTAAATATTTCAGTGAGTTCAGTGAAAACATCTGTTGCCTAGGGCCACTTATAGACCTGTTAACCTGATTACTGAGTTATTAAAATGTGTGTAACGACTAGACAGGACTTTAAAAAACAAACAGCATTTATATGTGTTGAGCACACAATGTTTGTTTTTAGTTTTTTATAATAAAGAGAAAGTCCTCCAGTTATAATCTCCTCCACAGCCCCACCCAGCTCCCAGAAAGACATTCTGAGAAACTGAGAATGTCTCTCTTCCTTGCCCATACAATGCTCTTTGATCCCCCTATAACTGTTTATAATCTTATGTAGGTCAATGATTTAATATTTGTGGTAGTTCAGTTCATTATAATTAAATAAGCATCAGATAATGTCTCTACAGAATAACAGGTACATATTTCCAGTATAATTAACTACATTTTCCTTAAGTTCACACCTACACACACATATATACATATACATATATATATTTATTAAGTGCATAATTTTCCATTATATATCTTTTGGATGGAAAATGATGAACTCACTTTTCAAAAATTCTACAAAAATGTTATTAGAAACACAGGAGGTTTATAGTCATCTAACTGAGTGATAAAGAAAGAACATTCCTGTCCATCCTGACAACTCTTCCCTTGGGGCACTGATTTCCTGTGAGTGTGATGGCTCTGCTGGACTGCCAGTCACCTGAATGAACTCTCTCATTATGGAATGCTCACTGCTCAGTCCAGGTGGTATTCATTAGAGTCTGTAAAGTAATCACAACACACTAGGCGATGACCACTCCTTTGTCATCTGTGTGGGAGTTCGTAGAGTAAATGATGGGGGAACAAGTTATCACCCTCTTGTCTTCTCTTGCTTTGTGCTTTGGCTCACTCTTACCAATACAGACTTTCTAAAAATGCCTTCGTACTTTACATATTGTTGAAAATGGGGTCAACTTTTTCTGTGTGTCTAATCTGTTTTAAATTGAAATTTTTTAAGATGTTTCAGTTTAAATTTTGAGATTTATATAAGAAATCTGGACTTAAGATATGATGAGGAATATATATTTTAATTTTTTTCTCAATGCATTCAGTAAACATTTCCTGACCACCTGAAATGTGCCATGCACTGTTTGAGATCACTGTGACCATCAGGGAATTCATCTGACTTTGTGGTGGAGGAAAAAGCAGGAGACAATTATGACTCTGATCTTTGAAATGTACTGACAGACAGTGTTGAAACCAATGAGGAAAACAGCTTGTTTGGGGGAGTGAGACAAAGAAACAATGTTCAGTTAAGAAGCTTTATCTTGAAATGGCAGAAGGTCAAATATGTGGAAATGAACCTTAAGTAAGTAACGGGTGGTAGTTATATGTATTTGTGGCTCATTAACATAACATATGGAAGTACTCATATTTATTATTTTCCATATCCCAAACATCATTCACACATCTTTACCTCTATTAAGTATTTTAATGTTCACCAAAATCCTGTAGGGTATTATTGTCATCTCAATTTTCCAGGTGTGAAAATTAAGGCACAAATTGTGCCAATTCCTCAAATTCACACAGCTAATATGTGTTGGACTAGATTTGAACTTAGAAAGTCCGGTTCCATGGCCCACGATTTTACCTAAACCTACACATAAACTCTTTAGCAAGGAGAACAAGACAGCTTTAGAATTCTATTCTTCATAGTTTAATTTTCTTGGAATAAACTACTGGAGCAGTTGTTTTCATAAATATTTTTAATATTTGACTTGTGCTTAAAATCTTTTTCAAAACTAATAATTATATGGCAGAAAAATATCTGGATTCAGAGTATTTTAGAATGTAGGGTTTGGGTATTTTGTTTGAGTTTCAAAGGAAATAGACCCAGGTAGCTTATCTATGAGTGTTCTAATTTCTGGTGAAATATCCATCTAACCATCTAACTGTTGGGCTTATCAATGGACCAGGGGCTCATGCTGATCATGGTTGCCAAGGTATAGATGAGTGTTAGGGTAGAATAAGAACTGGGCTGGTTCTTTGAAAAAAATATCCAAAAGTAAGAAAGAGAGTTATTGAAGCTACTTAAATACAGAAGCTACTTAATTGTAGTACATAACTAGTGGGTAGTCTAGCCAGATCTTTTTTATATCCACCTTTTCTATGGATGTCTCCATGTTGGCAGAGGTACACAGTACAGAAATAGATCTTGGAAGCCTAGGTAGCATAGTGTAATGTTAGCCTCAAGATAACTAACCTACCAGGTCTAGGAACCTGCATCTGGTGTAGGCTGTGCTAATTGGTGTTCTCTGCTTGGAAATTGTATTCTAGAATGTTTAGCTTTAGACCAGCTGGTTTCTTGAATGGAAGAGAGGTAAATTCCTAAGATGTTCACAACCGCTTTTCAACATGCATTGACACTGGAGAGATCAATTTACAGCAAGAGAAAAAAAAGTAACAAATACAGAAAAACGTATAAGCAAGAAATAAACAAGTAATTCTTGAGTTTTTATTTTTCATTAATTTCTATCACTATCATAGTACCCTTGGCCGCACTGTATCTTTCCCTTGCATTACGTTTAAACACGTCTATACTTATATTCTTTTCTTTTTTTGAGCAACCCAGATTTTATTTCTGTTACTTCAAATTAAGATGCCAAACTCTTACATCAATACTGTTAGGAAGCAATAAGCTGTTCAAGGTTGGATATATCAGAAATAAAGCTTGAAATGTGTATTTTGAAGCTATCAGAAAGGTCAAACTCCTATACTCTTTGGGAAATAATAAGCAAAGGAGAACTATAAAAATCAATGTTTATGTAAAACATTTATAGAAATTAAAATTCTAAAAGAATTAGAGTCTATCCTGAAGTTAGTAAACATTGAATTATTAAAATTAAATTCTTCTATGGGTTGAAAATCCCCTGAAACTGCATCCGTACTCTGTAGTAGGCAAAGGAATAAATGATGGAATAACTCCTGTTATCCAACAATCACTAAGCAGAATCTGAAAAAGTGTAATGCCAAGGATTGGAGAGATGTCTTTTATATGTTGTATTATGTGCACACTGAGATATTATAGGACTAACATGTATTTGAAGCAAAGCAAAGAAGATTGATAGAAAATATCTGCTATTTTGGCCCTTACCGATAATATCTGAGACCATGGCATAATGTCAGGTTATCCATGGCCTCAAATTGTCAAATGGATTAGTATCTGTGACTGATGTTAGAGTGAATTTGTGAAATCAATTGAAAAACTTAAAATGAGGTTTAGTGAAAGGCAGAAACTTTTGGGTAAAATTTTGACTTTGTGTTAAAGAGAAGTTGCTAAATAATTGCAAAAACAATACAAAAAGATTCAATTAAATTTTTTTAAATAAATAGAATTTGAATCAGTTTATGTGTGTGTGTGTGTGTGTGTGTGTGTGTGTGTATTATGTATATATGCATGCATGCATACTGCTTTGAATAGTGACTCACAACAGTGTTCCAATGGTCCCAAACTTCAAAGGATCTATCTAGCAAAGAAGGGATACTATTGAGTTGTAAATAAAAGATACTTGTAAGTAGAAACTTGATACTTAGTGAAACCAAAATGATAAGTAGCCAATTTTCTTGGTATGATGAGAAGCTCAATTTGATTAGTTCAAGAAGTACTTGGGTGGGTTTGAGAAAAGGGATGGTGCCTGGATAATGAGCTGCTTGTTCCATTAACCAGGATAATTTTGCTTGAGTAATTTTGTGTCTCAAAATGAGAGAGTAGAGAGGTCTGGAAGTTCTACATATGAAAAAATTTTGGCCCATTTCCCAAACTTGACCTGCATTTGGTTGAGTAATTGGTGAAATATCCATCCTCTGAATGCCACAGGAATAATCATAATTAAGCAAATGGAACAGAAAGTTCTCCAAAGAACAGCGGAGCTATGCACATTTGCATCCATTTGGAGATTTCAATTTAGACTTAGACACTCAAGTGAGAAGGATTAGAGGCAAGTGCTAAGGTATGGATCACTTTCCCTTAGCTGAAACTTTAATTTCTGAAGCTGTTACTGTGAGTCACAGAAAACATCTCTTTCTTTTAGTTATGTAAGCATTTCTAAAGACTTTCCCTACCCAAGAGGAGCTCTGAAGAACACAGTGTTTCCTACACTAAATATTTTAGAGGTGGAGTAAAAGATACTGAAAGTGGGGCTATTACCAGGAAGAGAAGAGTGAAAGAATTAGACCCATATACAGACCTACACATTTACTCCTGGGATGCCAGAGAGAGCATCCTTCATGCGTGTTATAGCTGATTTCAGTGTGGAAACCACTATGAGAGAAGAGTATGAAGAATGTAATCAGATATTACAACTAAATATGTTATTTTTGTAACATTGATTTTATCAAATAATTTGTCTATCATAGTGTTTGCTAAGACTAAGGCAAAAATTTTACTAGGAGAGTGGAAAATAAAGTGGGGAAAAAAGTGAACTTAAGCAGGAAAAAAAAGCTTATTGCATGTATATCTGTACTGTCATTGGCAGATTTTTACCTTAAGGATATAATTATGCTTTGATGTAACAATGCATATTAGATATCTAGATAGAAAAGAAAAAGTCCAGGAAAAATTTACATGTAAGAGACATAAGGAAAGAAAAGTAACCCATCAAAGAAATAGAATGATGGGGGACTTGCCTTAGTTCTGGCTCTGAATGCCACTGAAATCAGGCTGTTGAAGGCCAAGATTCTGCAGTAGAAAATAGCAGAATGACATCCGAGAAGAGAGTAAAGGAGAGGAACTGTGGTTCTCTTTTGTGGAAACATAACCCCTCTTTAAGTCAGTCTAAATATCTAGCTTGATCTATTCATATGGATGTTTTTGGTGATTTTTCTCAGAAAGTAGAAATGGATTTACTATATATTTCTATACAAAATTCACATATTTTGTTTGAATTTTAATAGAAAAATACTCAGGTTTTAAAGTTTTAGGTAGATTTAATTTTATGTAGAAATATAAAATCAGGATTGGGGCAAAATAATACTCTTTTAATATATTTTCATAAATAACTTCTTCAGTTATAATTAAGATCTTGATTAAATCCATATTAAATTATTGATAGTTATCTTCCACAAGAAATTTCACATTTTCTAGCGTAATGATAGTGTTTTTTCTCAAAAGAAACTGGATCTAAAAGTATCTTCAATCTTATTTTGTAATGAGGATGTATAAATTAGCTATATAGTAAAATTCATTGCAATATAACTATTTTTTCATAATAATATACAGTGTTTCAGATCTTAGAACTACCTTTGTTTTTGTGGTAAAAAATAAAGCTGATTTAGTAGTATCGTTCTGAATTTTCTGTAGAAGAAAATGAAAAGCAATTTTGAATCAAAATTGTTTTTCAAAACTACTTTTTCCCACAAATAATGGGATTAAACCTTTGAAAATGACTGTACCTAAAGTCACAACTATTCCAAAAAATGTGAACTTAAAATATGATTGTTTATTTAAGATTCCATGTTCTCCTGAATATAGGTAATCAGACTCATAAAATATTAATGTATGATAGTATATTCAGATTCCAAAGTTCTGAATATTTCATAGAATCATTTATGAAATTCCCACATTTACATGAATAGAATGTGAGAAAATTAATTTTATAATCTAACTAAAATGTGATTGATGAAATGGTAATATGATGTGAAATTAGCATTTTCATACTGGTAATACTGTATATCAGTCATTACCCAATCTCCATACTTAATAACATTAAATTTTTGAAGTCTTTGAATTTTGGATCTGGATTGGAGTTTATAGGTCATTTTTTAATATAGCACACAGAGAGCAGACATCTTTTAAAAATATCACATAATATTTGAAGATATGAAGGATAAGCCATGGGATAGCAGTACAGCACCGAGAATGCAGCCAGTGATTCCGTAGCATCTTCCTATGTTGACAGATAGTAGCTGTACTAGTTGGGGTGAGGATTTAGTGGGTAACTGTTGAACCACTGTGTCGTATACTTTAAACTAATATAAGACTATATGTCAATTAAAAAAAAAAAGAAAACCAAACATTCAGAAAAAAATAATTCAATGGACAAACTGTCACAGCCATGAGGAGCTATAGAAAACATGATAATTAAATGAATGTGGTATCCTCAATGGATTCATATAACAGAAAAAATAGTAAAAACTAAGGAAATCTGAGTAAAGTAATGGGCTTTTGTTAATAATATATTAACATTGGTTCATTTGTGAACAAACCATACTAAAGTAAGAGGTTAATAATGGAGGAAATATATGGAAACTCGACTATTCTTGTGACTTTTCCGTAAGTTGAAATCTATTCTAAAAATAAAAATGTAATGGGAAGTCTAAGTAGAAGAACTACATAGTATAGCCTTAACTGAAGGATAGTTAGCTAAAATATAACTAATAATTAATAGTGAATCTGAAGAAAGATCTAAGGGTTTTATAGCAGAGAGAGATTGAAAAATTGAAAATATATTGGAGGTGTAATTATCTGGATTAACTTAATTTTTAACTAACTCATTCTTTCAATAAATTTTAATGTTTTCTGGATTTTTTAAATAGGCATAAAGGATATAAATTTGAAAAATAAAATTCTCATCTACAAGTTCACTCTAAAAATTGTGAAACTGGAATGTAAATATTACATTTCATAAGATATTTAATAGAAATAATAATACATATTTGTGTGAAACATTTGAAATAAAACATTAAAGAAAACACATTTGAAAATTTCTCATTTGATCTAATGGCCTTAATTCATGTAAGTGCCAGATCTTCTTATAGAGATCGTTCATTTTTTAAAAGATATATTGTCTTTGTCTTATAACTTATTTTAGAAAATGATTCTAATGGCTTGATTAACTTAATACAGTTCATTTTCAGACGTGAATAATTTATAGCTATTTCACTGACTGGGCAGAGTTCATTAAATTCTATTGATCTTGTGGTATAATTGTATATGTAATGATTAATACATGAAGTTCAATTATCAGTTATTCAACAAAGAACACTGCCATATATGTATTCCATAATTAAGAGACTGCTCTAGTACTTGATGTGGGTTTAAGTAATAAGAATAACCAGGTAATTGAGAAATTATTAGAAACTGTTCAGTAATAGAAAGTTGATAATTCAATGAATGATGGTTGCCAACTATATTCTTGTTTCTGTTTTGCTTCCAAATTTTTGCCAACCTGATCTAACTTTGTGCTGATTAATTTGATAAGAGGCTGTTTTTGGAATCAGTTTCATAATATATTGGAAGGAAGAGAAACACAATCCTGGGGATTATTTATCCACATGGAAACAATTAACATGGTCATGTAGATCACCTAACATATGGTGCTACCTAGTAAGAAATCATTTCTTTTTTCATATCTATTTCATTTATATGGATGTGTGCTTGGAAAAGAGAGAATGATGGGGAATTTGAAGATAAGCATTTCCCATAACAAAAAGGAATATGTTGTTTACTATTATGAGGAGAATTTTTATCAAGTAAGCCAATGGTAATAAATTATATAATATCCTAGCACAAATTTTTTGTTGTTGCTCCTTTTGAATTTTCACATTCTAACTTTAAATTACTTGATGTAAGGCTGAAAAGTTATACTTATTTTGTATCTTTACAACCTAAGAAAAAGTGTCTTTCATGAAGTAAGTGATCAATAACAATCTGAGTGAATGAAGAAAATAGCAAAGGGAGAATGAATAAATAAATGAATGTCATGTAAATGATGTATTTTGGCTTAAGTGAATAAATTGTAATAGGTTTAGAAAAGTGGAATGATTTATTCCACAAAGTAATTATCTTTCAAAATAAATTGAATATGAAAAAAGAAATTTCAAACCTGACACAATAATAACAATAATAGCTAACATTTATTGAATGGTTTCTATGTCCCACTTATTCTTGTAAAGACCATGCACAATCAGATTTAATTCTGGATATGAATCTATATGTAAAATTCTAATTTAATTTTGACTTATGCTATTATTATAATTTGTAGGTTCTTCATACACACAACTAGGTTTGTATATATCTCTTTCACTTCTAAGAGAATTTAGTTACTCTAATAATGATGTGTCACTATAGCCATCTAATACTCTGTCTCCTTCTTTATTATTTTAGTATATATGCTGAAGATATTAAAATAGAAAGAACAGCTACCATCTACCAAAAAAAAATTTACTTTAAGTTGAAAGATTTAGACATACAAAATGTTTTGTTTTAGATATTAAGATACTGATAAGCTCTTCTTGTATTTCTCTTTGTGTGTGTTAAAGTCAATACATAAGTGAAACTAAGATATGCAGTTAGAGTTTTCCTACTTAAAAGATTTACTAAGTAGTCTTCCATCTATTGGAACAATTGTATGTTTGACCTGAAATCATTCAGAGCAATTTATTTTATTATGTAGACATTTCTTTCAGTTTGAGCAGGACCGTTTGTTCTTTGTTCAACATATTACTCTCCCAAGGCTTTCTTTGCCAAAGTGATAGAAGTGAGGAATTCTCTGTGTAGGAGATATGTGTTAAAGGTGCCTTGTGCTTATATAACTTTGGTTCAGTTCGTGAAAGGTAAAGCTAGTTTTAATCTGTTTTGGAAATCTTCTTTACAGAATATTGTTTCATCTCTTCTACACTTACACTGAACAAGTAAGCATGTGCCATAAAAGCATTCACTGTTCAGAAAGTAAATATGTAGTGGTGTAAAATTACAAAGAAAATGTTTACATCTGTACTGGACAGAATGATCTTTCAGAAAAAAGTACTGTATTTTCTGGTAATTCCAATTTTCCTCCACTTTCTATTTGTAAGACAAAATAGTTGGATGAAAAATATGCAATATCCTACATCTGATGAAATAACTAGGGGAATAATACTAGAGGAGATGTAGGTTGTGTGTATGTGTATGTGTGTGTGTTTGTATAATAGAGTATGGAGCTGGGAGTGACACTCTTAAGAATCCTGATTACAATGCAGTATATGGGGAACTTTCATGCTTGTTTAGCTGTTTTGAGATACAACTTTAAGTCCTATTACTTCTCATGTAATAAGATGCCTAAGAAGAAAAAATTCCGAGTCCTAGTAACATCATTTACTTCTCAACAGTTATATTTATGCTGATGAAGGCTCATTAGAGTTTAAGGCCATTCTATCTTAGAGTAAGAGAATGGATCTTGTTTCCACTTGTAAGTATCTGGCATAAATAAATACTTTATGTAATTGAACTTTATGAATGGAAAATGTAAAATGGAAATTGGCTGACATTAACTATTTAAGGAAATCCAAAATCTACTTACAATTTCTATGTATGTATATATGTATGTATGTGCCTGCATCTGTATCTGCATCTAAATAAACACCTAACCCTGTCTGTCTGCCTATTTATCTATCACTACAACTTTTATATTTTAAAATCAAGTGTAAATTCTCTTAATCTTTCATCATTATAGTGAGATCAAGGCATTTAATTGCTCTGGAAGACCCCGAAATAATTACATATCCAGATAAATGAAACTTAACCAGAGTGGAACGCAAAACTTTTGGTCAATGTTCTGTAATTATCAAATATCTACTATATATTGGGAATCCTGTGTTTTAATGCTTTAGTTTTGATTATTTAATGTATTGAATGGGTCTGTTAACCCATCAAAATGGCATTTGCTGAGCCTGATGAAGTAATATGTTATTCTGTTCATCCTTTGTCCCGTAGACAAATGTTCTTCCACTTTGATTTTGAGTACACTGAGATGGTTTTAAATATGATTTTACAATAAAGTAAATAAAGAAGTAAAAGTACTGGGTGCAGCATAGATCTTACAGTCTCATTCAGCTTTTCTTCTCTTTGGTTTATTCAGCTTTTGTGGATTAAGACTACCTCATGGGAATAGAAGCCTTAGGTTTTATAAATAAATATCCACAAAGGTTATGAAATTTAATTTGCTTTAGTGATTCCATCTTATGATATTTTCAGAAAGGAAGTTATGCTAACATGCATTATTATATAAATAATAACTAGCATGATGTTTAGCAGATATTAGAATGAAAAATCAGAATCTGCCAAGATGTACAAATACATCAGGCATTTTTTTTAGTGATACTGAATAAAAATGTAGAGGCCTATATATGTTTTACAGGTGTTTTACATCTTTTTAAAAGATGCCTTATTTTGTTAGATGTTTCCTTAAATGCCAATATTTGCTTTTGAGTTTTAAATTTTATCAATGAAAACATCAAATAGAAGTGAGAGTTCCTGATTTTGTGTCACAAGTCTCTGATCTTGTCTTCCTTTATCATGTACATTCCTGGGGTTAGAAGACACCTTGCAGAACCAGTCCCCTTATGTCTCTGTCTGTCTCTAAGAGAGATGTACTGCCTGTTGCAGGAGCTTTAAATGACTACAGATTCCACTGTACATAAATACACACACATACATGCACAATTACAACCTGTCGTATGTTTACTCACCAGGTAATCACATTAACTGTTTTTCTTGTCCTTTCATTCTTTCAACCCTTCTCTCACTGTTACATCATATTCTGTTCTTTTCCTTTAATCAGGGGCTAGATAATGTAGAATCTCAAGTCATTTTCCCATTGGAAATGAACTTGTGACTGTCTTGCAATTTTCCAGGTAACTTTGGTTCTTATATTTTAAATTAAATTTAAAAGAGAATTTAGTTGGACACTTAACATACTCAAGGGATAGATTAGGTATAAATCTAGTGAAACTTGATCTTCAGGCCTCCTAATGTTCAGGGCTTCCTTCTAAGACCCTGTGAATGGCCCTTAAAAAGTGTTCATATAGTCATATGTTTTCGTAAAATTTACAAAAGTAAGGCATTATCATCTCAGTCCATTATCTCTTTCCACTGTGAATTTCCTTCATCACAATTTCCTTCCCATGGGTGAAGTTGAATTGGCCTTGAACATTTGGGGGAAGCTGCCAATAAAATTTGAGTTCACATTCATTTGGGTGAGATGCATATATTTATGCACGTGTCTTGCATTCCCTTTCACACATGCAGTTAAGTTGCTACTTCTCCTCGTGTAAAATCTGCTTTTGGGAATTTTTTGATTTCCCATGATTTAGCTCCTATCGATGCATAATAAACATACAAGTGCTTTTGTTTCAGGAAAAGAGAGAGAGAGAGACTGAGCAAGGATGGGGGTGGAGGGAGAACATAAAGACCAATTGAAACGAAACAAGCATCTGTTTTCCATTTTTGGATGAGTACTGTGGTAGCCATGAGGATGTGCCCTTCAGATGTCTAGTTGCAGGAGGTGTGATTGACTGAAGCGTTCAGCTGTTGCACTTTGAAATCCACACCACCATTTGAGCTGAAGCCTCACATTCCCCAGACAGCTCTCAGCCAAAGACTGAGTGTGACAGGGATATCAAGACATTCATAGAAGATGCAGAACCATTCTGACAAACAGCTTTGGCTTTACAATTCCCTGAACAGCCTTGTGGAAATTTCTTTCGAACTACCATGCAGTCTAAGAGGCTCCTATCCCACCTTCTTTCTTCTCCAATTGGGATTGACTTGCATAATTGTCTGACACTAACCCTTTTTTTTTTCCTCACATGCATTTCCATAATAACTTTCTTGCACATTTATCCTGTCTTGGCATCTGCTTCTTGGAGCACCTGGGCAAAAACAGGGATCATATGAAATATAACTTACCAAAAATTTTTGAGTTTGAGGGCACCAACCTAGAGCAATACTACAAAAACATTAGGATGTCTAAAATAGCTCCCATAAAAATAAATTTTATGGAAATTTATAGAATTTTTTCTAAATTTGACCATAGCCTTAGTATTTCTGTTATCAGTACAGTGTGATAATACTGAAAGAAATTTTTCTGAATATTTAGGTTTCTATTTTCCCTTTATAAAATCATTATCATGTGATATCATTTAAAGGATTTAGGTCCAAACTGTATTTATGTGTGGGGGTATATGACAAAGTCATGTCAGACATTCAATTAGTAAAATTATTGTATTGCTTTACTGTTTTTTTTATTGTGGTATTTATTAGCTTTTACAATTTTTCAAGAATTGTACTTTTTCTGATTTTAAAAAGTTTTACTATATCTAATATTTTATTCCTAAATTTATGTTCTGTTTCTCAAAAGGATCCCTCAAATTACATAGTTTTCAGATGCCGCAATACTTGAGTATGTCCACCCCACCCACTTCTAAACTGGGAAGGGGAAAAGAAGGTCCAAGGCAAGTGAAAAATTGCCTTCCCCTAAATTAGATGGGTCTCTGCCTCACTTTGAGGAAGAATGAAAGGGAAGGAAAAATACGGTTTCTGCTATTGTTTCTAATATGTGTTTAGTGGTCATGAGCAAGAGATCCTTTTTGTTGAAATTCATGTAGATTTATTTAGTCACGGAAAAATTTTTTACGTGGATACTCAGGATGTAGTATTATATTTGAATTTTGTCATTGTTCATATATACTCTTCTTTCTTAGCTTTCTTATATTTTTATTCACAGATTTATTTGAGATAGTTATGAATTATAATAATCCTTTCCTAAATAAAATACAATATGACATTGAAAAGTAACATTTTCCCAAAAACATGTCATAGTTTCATTAACATATTGTTTGATGAGATTACTTACGTAGGCTGATTACTTTCATCTACATTTTGAAATGCATGCTGTCTCTTTACTTTGACTTTCTCCTTTTTTCCCCCACATTTTCTCCTTTTGAGCCCCTATTTTATTTTTCTTTACTATGTTTACTTTTATACAGTTCTCCCTCTGTTGCTCTTCCTATCTTATCGGTTCCTTTTGCTTCATTATTGATTTCCATATCTATCATCTGGATCTATTTTCCCGTGAACTCAAGAATTCTCAGTATTCAAATTAAGTCTTTAAAGTAGCATTTTATGCTAAGCACACTTCTTTTATTATCCTATTTCCATTTGGGAAATCTATATATGTTACCCTCTCACCTTAAATTCCTTATTGCTTAATGCCTCTATAATATGTCTATTTATATGTACAGGAGCATGTTGGATAATTGTTCTCTGGTATTTGTATCTATATCTGTCTTCTTTTATTTCTACCATATAGAGGAAATGTAATTAACATTTTTGGCCTGTGACTAACATTTTCCTTTATTTCCTCTTTTAGCTAAAGATATCAGCCTTTTCATCCTTCTCAATGGAAGTCTAACCTGAATGCCAGAGAAAAGCAGTGTTTTCAACCCAACAACATTAAGAGGAACTATGTGAAAAGAGAAAGACAATAAAAGGCCTACAACCGATACTGGTCAAATTGAGCACTCTTACAAGAACTGAACTCTGCCTACTTAGATGTCTTTTTTCTTTTTGCAGCAGATCTTAAATAGTAGCCCTTTGTAAACATCACCTAAAAATTCCCATGATGTTTCTGCTTTTTCCATGGGAAAGAAACAAGTCTGACAAAATAAATATGAATGCATATTTTGCAAAGAGCAAAAAACTGACTTGCAGCCTGAGTTTTTTTGAAATGCTTTTTCTATTGATCAGTGGTTTTCAGTTGTCACCATGTAAAACTGTCATAAAATCCACTACAGTACCCTTAAAACATACTGTCATATAAGTTTGTATTTTTAATATTAACACCTAAACACATTTATAAGGTCATTTATATACATTATTAAACAAGATGCTACACTAAGTCACAGAAATATAGTTAATCAAATGGAATTTATATTCCCCAGAGAAAAAGAAAAAAAAACAGAAGAGAAAATTAGATTTGTAATTAAATATTTAATTTTTTTGGTGCTATTGTAAATGGTATTGCTTTCTAAGTTTTGAATGCAAGTATAATTCGTTAACATATAGAAATACATTGGTTTTGTATGTTGACTGCATCCAGCAATCCTGATAAACTCATTTGTTAAATCGAGGAAAATTTTTACATAACTTTTTTAGAATTTCCTACATAAACTATTATGCCATCTATGAATAGAGATACTTTTATTTCTCTTCCCCATTATATATGTGTGTATTCTTAATTTGTCTTGTTGAAATGGCTAGGACTTCCAGTACTACACTAAAAGGAGTAACCAGAGTGAATATCTTTGCCTTGTTCTCAGTCATACAGGAAAGCACCTAGTTTTTTTTTATGTCAGTATGGTGTTAGGTAGCTGTTGTTTATTAGGTTAAGAAAGATCTCTTTTATCCTAGTTTTCTAAGTGTTTTTATCATAAATATATGTTGAATTTTGAATGCTTTTTCTATATATATATTGAGATTATATTGCCTTTCTTCTCTGTTAAAATGGTGAATTATATTGATTAATTTCCATTGTTGAATCAATCTTGCATTTTGGGGATAAACCTTACTTGGATGTGATATATTCTCATGTTTGTACATTACAGGATATGAATTACTAATATTTTGTTAAGGATTTCTGCATCTTTATTTGTAAGGGATATGTCAGTAGTTTTCTGTTTTGTATTTGTATGCTTTGGACATTAAGGTAATGCTAGCACCATAAATGAATTTAGATACAGTTCATCGTCATCTGTTTCTGGGAAGTGTAACTGGCATTACTTCTTCCTTAAACTTTTGACAGAATTTTTCAATAACACCATTTGGGATTAGGATATCTTTTATATAGGTTTTAACTAAGAACTCAAATTTGTTAATAGAAACAGGACTATTAATGCCATTTATTTCTTCATTAGTCAATTTTGGTAGTTTTTGAAGGATTGTTTTACTTCATTTATGTTGTCAACTGTATAGGCTTAGCTTTGTTTTTAATTTTGTCTTTTTATACTTCTAATGCCTCTGGGGTCTGTAGTGTTATCTCTCTATTCATTTCAGATGTTTGTATTTTCTTAGACTAGCTAAAATCTTATAAATTTTATTGACCTTTTCAAAGAAACAATTTTTATGCTCATTAGTGTTCTCTACTGTGTTTCTGTTCTCTATTTATTTTTTCTCTAACTATTTGCTCCCTATTGTTTGCTTTGGGTTTGGTTTGTACTTCTTTTTGTAGTTTCTTCAGATGTAAGCTAAAATTATTAATTAGGTGTTTTCTTAATGTCATTTAACCCTGAATTTATCTTTAAGTACTGGTTTTTCTTCAACCAACAAATTTTATTGTATCTTTTTGAATGAATTAAAAGTATTTACTAACTTCACGTGTGACTTATTTGGCCTGTTTACTTAGAACTGCTGAGTTTAATGTCCAAATATTTGGAGTTTCTGAGATAACTTTATATCATTAATAATTTAACTTCCATTAAGGTCTGAAAACTAGAATGAATAGAATAGTACTGAATAGAATAAATTCTATTAAAATTATTGTGTTTGTTTTATCACCCAGGTATCATCTCACTTGATGAAGGTTCTGTGTGCAGTTGATAAGAAAGTGTATTCTGCTATTGTTGGATGAAATGTTTTAACTATGTCAATTAGTTCTAGTTAAACAATACTACTTTATTTAGGTCCTCTCTGTCTTTGCTATTTTTTCTATTACTTATACTATCAAGTAATAAGAGAGAAGTGTTGAAGTTTCCAAACATTATTGTGGACTTTCCTATTTCTCTTTTTTGTTCCATCAGTTTGTCTCTTTCCTTGGTTTCCATATAATTTCCAGCAATGTTGTTAGATGTGTAACAAAGATTGTTATGTCTTCTTGGAATAGAGGACTTCTTTATTATTAGGTAATGTTCTTCTCTACTCCTGATGATACCCTTTCTTCTAAATCTGTTTTTTTGTGTGTGTGATATTGATTCAGCTACTCTTTCTTTGATTGGTGTTTACATGTGATCTCTTTCTCCTTCCTTTTCCTACTAACCCATCAATATCTTTGTGTTTAAAGTCACTTTCTTATACATAGTATATTGTTGAGTCTTTTTTTTATTCCTATATCTAACCATTAACTGTTGTGTTGAGACCATTGGTATTCAATATGTTTATTAAGATTGGATTAAAATCTGTCTTGCTAGCTATTTCTAATTTTTTTCAATCTACATTTTCACCCCTTCTTTATAGCTTTTCCTTGTGTTCAGTGAATGTTTTTAAATGAATATATTTTATCTCCTCTATTGAATTATATTTGTACTACTCAAAAAATGTTTTAGTGCTTTTCCTCAGATTAAAAATATGCATATCTTCTTAATCAAATTACCCTCAAATAACATTATATAATTTCACTTGTATAAGATTCCTGCAACATTATATTCTCAATTCCTCTATCTCATCTTTATTTTCTATTTTCATTTGTAATATAGTATAAACACAAAATATATTGTAGTTTATAGATTCTGTTATTTTTAGAGCAACTAAAAAATAACAAAAATGTTATTATTTTTACATTCAATTATTCTCTTTCAAAAACTCCTCATTTCTTTTATGGATCCAATTTTCAGTAAGATAAATAATATTGTTCTTCTCAAACATCTATAGTGTTTATGGCACTGTATTCCCATGAATTTTATTTTTTGAGAATGTTCTTATCACTACATCATTTTTAAAAGATATTTTTATTAAGTAAAGTATACTTTGACAGGTTTTTGCCTGTGTTTTGTTGCTGTTCTTTTAAATGTCTGCTAGCACTTTCAAGTCTCAATCCATTATCTTTTGGCTTGCATGCTTTCCAAAGAGAAATTTGCTTAATTTTTGTTGCTGTTCCTCTTTGTATAATGTTTCTTCCTTTTTGGTGTCACCACAAATGTCTCTTTTTTTTGTTTTCAGTAGTTTGAATGTAATTTACCTCGATGTGTGTGTATGTGTTTATCTTGCATGATGTTTTTTCTCTGTACTGTGGCATCTTGTCACTGATTTTGGAATATTATAGGCCGTTATTTCTTTTGTTCATTCTCTCTCTCTTTACACTCAGCAATTGCCGTAATGCATTTTATAGAATGTCTGCTGTTATTCCACTGCTCTCAGATGTTCTATTCCTGTAAGGAACTTAAGATACTACAAAATTACAAGGAATAGAGACTTTCCTCATCTCTGTTATGAAGTTTAAGTTTAGGAGTGTGAGTAGAATTGCAATATTTCCAGACTCTCTCACTTGGTTTTAGTGCATCTCCATATCAATAGGTGTTTCCAAGGGGTGGAGACAAGCAGCCATTTCCATATCAATAGGTACTTACATGGGTGAGTGAGGGCTTATCTGGACCTGAGAGGTTGAGTGGAGCTCTCTCTTCTGCTTCAGCCAGGTTGGGAGAGATGCGGGATGACTGCCTAATAAGAAATAAACAGGTTTCTCTGACTTTATTTCTCCCTTTGACTGATTTTGGTTTCAAAAGTATTTTGCTCTGGGATTTTCACCCTGGAGTTACAAGAGGATTCCAAAAAAAAAAAACACCTTTATTTTCAATAATTTTCTGGAATAAATAAAATAACTCACCAAAAGCTATTATATACACAGTTACAGTGTATTAGAGAGAAAGATGCAGGTTAAAATCAGCCAAGGAAAGAAGCAAATAAGGTGGAATCTAGGAAGTATCATATGTGGAACTTCTGTTGTCCTCTCCCTGAGCTAGGAAATGTTACTTTCCTGAAATCAATGTATGACAATAGGCACAGGGTATTGCTAACTAAGGAAGCTCCCTGAGTACCAGTATTCAAAATTTGTATCTGGGCTCCATTATATAAGCATGACCAATTGATTGATCATCTGCATCATTGATCTCAGTCTCCAGATCACTAATACTGTGTAATCCATAGTTTTTAGGCAAAGACAGGACATCTGGCAGGACATTCCAAGGGCCTAGAGATCATCTCTCAGAAGCTAAGGGCAAGGGCTAGACTGCTCTTTAGGCAAGGTTAAATTCCTTACTATACAATTCAGTTTGCTTCCTGTTGTTTTCCTCTTCTTTGTTTTCCTTCCTTCCTTCCCTTTTTCAGTTTCCAAATGGGTATTTCTGTCAACTTCTCTTCAAATTCACTATTTTTTTTTCTCTAGGCTTTGTCAAGTCCACTATATATCTTTGAGGCATTCTCCAACTCTGTTATTGTGTTTTTCATTTCTAGCATTCTCTTTGATTGTTTATGTAGGTGCCAATATCTGCTGAACTTGTTCATCTGATCTTGAATGTTATCATCCTATCAGACCTTTAACACATCTCACAGTTATTTTGTGTCATTTATCACTTCTAACATCTGTGTTTACCCGAGTATGGTTTTCTTTATCTCTTTTTAATATATTGTTTTTCTTTCATATGTCTCATTATTATTTGTTGAGTGTATTTGTATAGGACAGTAGATGTTGAGGTACACAGTGTTTATGCAAAGAAATAGGCATGTTTTCCTTTCTGTTATTAGTTTAGTGTGAAAGTTCCCATTTGTCTAGTTAGAAGCTGGGCTAAGTTTGAGATTTACTATTGCTTGACAGTATCATAGCCTCCAAATTTCTATAGAGATACTTTTTGTTTAGAGTAGAATTTCTGTTTACCTCCAATTTGATTTTGAATTTTAGGTCTTCCCTTTGTTCTGTATATCAGAGAGGGCTTCTTGAACCCTTTTTTTCTTGTCCTTCTACCAGAACTGTTCTGCTTTAATTCGCTACATGAATTTTCCTACTTTGGCCTGGGAGGTTAATGTTGGAAAGGTATGTTTTCTACTGTTCTAATTAATCCTTAATTTTAGGCATACACTCTTATCTCTGGGTCTTGAGTGTGTGGATATTTCAGTCCCTCTGTTGCTCCCCTGGCTCCAGTTATAGGCTACTTAATCCTGCCTCTTCCCCAAGACTAGAGGTTATTTTCTTCCTATTCCTTTCTTGAGCTGGACATGGCTTCTACTTTTTACCTCCAGTTCCCACACCATAATAATCTTCACAGAACTCTTTCTGACCTTTTCTGTAAGTGTTCAAAGAAGATTGTGGAAAAAAAGCATGCCAAGAGCATGGGGATGCCTCTAATTCATCTGCCTTCCCTTCGAACCAGGGTTGTTCACTATTTTTCCAGCTAAAACTTGGCTGTCTCCAATTTGTCAACTATTTTAGCTATATACTTCTTATTGGTGTCCAATAGCTTCTACCTCAGATGAATGTATTGATTGCTTAATTGATTTGGCTATCTGATTAGTCTGATAAAAAGTAATAAATTTGCAGTTAGTCTGCATCATATTCATTGAAAGAGCAGAAAAACACTCCTTCTAGCTCCTTATTTCCTGGAGTAGAACTCAGAGCAGAAAATAATCTTTTGAACTATTAAAAATTGACACTGTGATTTGAAAATAAATGCAGAAAACTTAGCCAACATAAAGGAACTACTTTCCCTAGTAAGAACAAGATAATATTTCTCATCATATCATACAGTCCTTCTTTTTTATCCCTGATACGAGTTTTGGAGACAGCACAGAAAGCAAACAAAGGTATACTAGGACATAAGGCTGGAACAAAGGTACATTCTGTTCATGTTGGAAGATGTGCATGAATCTCTTCTAGGGACTCAGGTACAAATTATATATCAATGCATGACAACAAGGGAAAAAAATGTCTTTTGCAAACAACTTGCCAAGTTTGGGGCAGAATAGGAGAGTAAGCCATGGTTTTCTTGATCATTTTAGCAAAAAAGATTAAATATAACATCTTGATAGTAAAGTTGTTTAATTTAATTAGCTATAAAAGAGTGAGGGAGGGAATTCAGTCATTACTAGGATTGGGTCTTAGAGAGAACAAAACACCAGCAGAGGCCATGGTCCTCTGTGCGTGCACCACTGAAAGCAGATATATGCAGTAAAACCATAGGCTAGGAAGAGTTCCATCAGGTTTCTGGGTTGCTATACCCATACTGGAATAAGACATCAGATTAGCCTGGATTTTATTAGGTTCATCTACCATCTTTCTCTTACTATCTTGACTTCTTATTCTAGACTCAATTTTGTGTCCTCAGAGTTTAGGGTTCTATTGTGGCCTTCTTCTGGATAACTAATCTAAAGTTGATTTCAATATAGAAGTCATTTCTGAAAACTGTAAGAAACAAGACTTTAGAAATAAAATATCACTAAGGAAAATCTGGTTTTACAAATTCAAGTTAAATTTGATCAGGGTGAAAATTCATTTAAGAGAAAGATCCGTTTCACAAGTCTGCAACTGATACAATTTTCAGAAAAAAACTGAAGTGAGAAACACAAGCCTGAGGGATTTGTATGACAATAATCTGCATCTGCTTTTGCCCTCAAGGAGATGAAATGAAAACAGGAAAGTGACTGGCCTCCTAATGAGAAGGTTTCGATTCAAGGTCATACATACTTCCATGTGGAGGAAAAACATTTTTAAAACAGAGACATATTGTACTTCCCTTTTCCCTAACCACCATCCAACACAGAATTGTGCCTCCAGATCCACTGTTGTTTCTCTGTTCCAGAAGGAAATCTCCAGGAGCTATATCACGCAGAATCTCTTGGTTTCTGATTTTCAGCTTTCTTTGACTGATGGGAGCCACTGGTGGGACATCAGGGGACAGCAGTGTGGCTATGCATCCCCCAGTCTGTCGTGCTTGGTTGTCAGTCTAGCAGTGGCTGTGTTCTTCCCCAGCCAGAGCATCTTTTGGATGGTTTCCTGTGACCTCTCCAGCCTCCACTGGGTTCCAGTAACTTCTAAATAGGATCCCCTACTTTGTCCATCAGGCTTAAAGTGATGACTGCTTTCCACTGTTGCTTGCCCAAAGATGCCTCGATATCTCTGTTGGTTAACCTTACCTATACGTCTGAAAATAACCCTTTCTTTAAATTCCCATCAGTGAAATGCTTTTGAGCCTGCTTCTGATTTCTTCTAGGACCCGGACAATCATCAAATGTCAGAGCCTGAATTTGAACCCAAGCTGTGGGGACCAAGAGTTTGTTCTTTTAACAGTAGACTATGAAAGAAGAGGCAATACCATCACTTTAACTTGAGACCCTTTTGACTCAGTGTCTAATTTATTTGCCTGAATTTTTTGCCTTTTTACTGTCTCACTTGGTTTCTCAGCGAATACCTCCTGCTTACTATATATTTTTAATGTAAGTACCACTTGATACTGCAGTTCTGTCTCTTCATCTCCTCCCTGAACTCTGCGCCTATAGTATAACCACAGCCAGCTCACTCTGGTGATGGGAGTGCTACTTTAACATTCCTTTAAATGTAAGAATAAATTCCCTTGGAGGATAAATGAGAAAGGATGTCCTATTATACACCAGGTAACACTATTTTATATTCCCTGGAAGTAGCAGCTGAGAGTTTTTAACCAGTAGGTTACAGTATCATGAAAAGCCTTCACAGTTATCTTTAAACAACATTTGTTCTTTATCTAGCAGGTGTATTTTTAGCTCTCCGCTCATAACTCAGAAAGAGAAGTTAAATTTCTACTTTAGAATTCCCAGTAGTAAATTTGAGCACACTAAACTTTCTCTGACACCTCTGATTTTTATGTCACTATTATTTTTATAGCCTGGCCTTTGAAGAGACTGATAAGTCTAAGGCACTTTGGCCTCTCATGCCATAACATATGTTCAAAGAGATAACTTGTTCTTAAAAATAAAAAAAATAAATTATTTTAAGTGTAAGAGGATATTTATAATATGAACTATGCCATGATTTTAAAACTTTAAATCCACATTAAAAATATAAATTTGTCATACATATACACACATACATACATACATATATAACAGTTTTCTTCAAAATTAGTAAAATAACCAATCAATATAGTAAAGTTAAAAAATTATGCTTAGTATTTGAAACTATTGTAAATGGGTAAGTTTGAAGGGTAGATATTACTAAATGCTATTAAGTCCATGAGACTAAGAGTATATGGATCATGTTTTAACCTTCACATCTACTATTGGTAGGTGAAAATATTAGATAACAAAAGGAGAGAAAGGTATATTACAAATTCATTAATATCTGTTCCAATATTCTTGTCTGATTTAGGTTTCAAGACAAGGCCCTTTTTTACCTTATCTTCAGTGCTGCCCCAGATGATCGATGTTGCCCAGCATTTTGTGGGATGCCCACTTTGAGAAGGATGGCAGGGCCTTGAGAGTGCCTTTCAACATATAACCACTATTTTATTTTCCTTTTCAAAACCAATTGTGTCACTCAGTTGTAAATGCAATGTGGCTGATGCCTTAAGCTCCGACCATTCAGATTATTCTAGCACAGGGCATGTGCTAACAAGGAGTGGCTCCAGGTCTTATAAGAGAGATGAAAAGTTCTCCTCTTAATATATTCATTTAAACTAATACAGACATTAAAAAAACAAATGTTACAGTGGAAAAATTGGGTCATCCTTTAGAATTGCAACAAAAGTGTACCAATAAGCAAGTCCCCATTGAAAAAAACAGTCCAATTAAATTGGGGTTGGGCTCAGAAGTTTGCATTCTTGACATAGTGTAGTTTTGGTTGTTGTTGCTACATAATTTAGTTTACTGACAATAATTTGGGGAAGATTTTGAATTAGAGCTTAGTTTGAATAATTTCATATTTTCTATGTATATTTAGGAAATACAATTTTATATTTGCTTCAAAATCTGACTGAATTTGAATTAAACACGCAGTTTCTCCATAATTTAGACTTTCTCATTTCATAAGCATATTTCCCAATATTACTGACTGGAATTGGAAAATCTAAAGCACTTCTGGTTTTTATTTTTCCAGGCTAGAGATAGAGTAATCACAGAGACTACTTGTGCTTGCAAAATAGCACTTAACCATCATTGAGAATTAAGATGTATTTATATATCTTCCATTAAGCTGAATTTAAGCTGAGGAATTTTTTTTCTCTGGTGCACAGCAAGTCTTATGATAATACACACAAAATTAATGTGACCTGGAGTTTTGTGTGTGTGTGTGTGTGTGTGTGTGTGTGTGTGTGTGTGTGTGCAACAGAGAAAAGGAGAAAGTGAGAAGGGTGGGATAGAGAGAGATAGAAGTTGATTCCTCAGGAAATGGTGGAAATAATATGAAATGTTGGATCAAACTTGAGTGAACAATGGTTTCCGAAATCTCAACAGATAACAAGAAAAAGAGGGTGTTCATGGCAGAGGAAGATGCTACGATGTGCTATTGTCTCTATTATTTTAATATAGCACCTGTGAATAAAATGATTTGCCTGTGATTCATAAAAATCATTTTGTCCAAACACAAACCACATTTAATGTAAAGTTTTATGGTGCACAAAACAGGAAGCATTTTTAATAATAATTTCATAGGGGAAAAAAGACGGCAACATGAGAAGTGAGGCAGAAACCTCCTACCAAATAACATATAACATGAAAACACAGCAAATACAAATAATCCTGAAAGAGTGACCTGAAGATTGCCGAACAGATTGTCTACATCTGGGGAAAAAAGACCTCACAGAAAAAGGGTAAAGTAACAAAGCCACGATCTGGAGGGACCTGGGACCTCCTTCCATCCCAGTCCACAAGGAGGAGGAAAAGAAATAGAGCTGGAAGAGAGTAGAAGATCCCAACTGCTAAACACCCATCCCTGGAGATCTGCTGCTGGAGCACAAACCAATATTACATGGTGCTCTGGAGATTGGTAGGGTTGGAAAGCAAAGACAGGCAGAACACTTGGAGAAACTGAGATTCCAGCCATTTGTGGAGAACAGGTACCCACAACTGGCCCCCCTGGGACAAAAGAAAGGTGGACACTTTAAAAGATTTCCCAACAGTGAGAACAGCACTAAAGGGCCAAAGATTACACAGAGCTTGCTACTCAAGTGAAAGGATGGGTGGACAAAATCATTCAAGCACACTCAGCCCAGCCGGTTGGGAACATTCAGGAGCTTCAGATGCTCCAAATCCCTGGTTGGCAATGCAGTTCTGAGGTCTCCCACTGTGATGAGCAGCCTGCTGCTGCTTCTCCCTGCAGGCACCAGTTCTGCACACCTGCTGCCCCACCATCATGTCAGGCCAACTGGAAGGTGGCACTGCCTATGGCAGCCACAGGGCCATAGCAGAGAGGCTCTTCCCTGCATGCTTGACCCACTGGACCTGGAGGTGGAGGCAGGTGCTACAGCTGGGAAGAAAAGAGAGAGCTCTTTCCTCCTGATCACCACAACCCTCACCATTGCTCCAGGTGGTGAGCATCTCCAGAGACGGAGCTTCTGCACTAGAACTTCTGGGCACTAGAGAGCACCACATACACCAAGTTATTATTTATTGGAATCACTAAAAATATAAAACAGTAAAATTTTGTCCAAACAAAAATACAGAAAAAGACACAAGAAAGAGGAATAAGTGAAACTAATGTCACTAATCTTTTTGATTAAGATTTCAAAATAAAAATTATAAACATGCTCATAGAGCTACAGAAAAATATTCCAGATCTCAAGGAAGACTACAAGAAAGACAAAAGCTTTGAAAACACAGTATCTGAAATGACATGTACAATGAAGGGATTTAAAAGTAGATAGGATGAGGTACAGGAGAAATGAAATAGAAATTAGAGAAGAGGAAAACAAAGAAGCTGAGTTACAGAGAGTAAAAAGGATCTCTAGTAATGGCAGAATAATAAGAGAACTGTGCAAACAATCCAAATGGAACAATATTCACATTATAGGGGCACAAGAAGAAGAAAAGAGAGGCAAAATAATAGAAAGTGTCTTTGAGGAAATAATTGCTGAAAACTTCCCTAATCTGGGGAAGGAAATAGTCTCTCAGCATGGAAGTGCTGAGATCTCTCAACACAAGAAACCCTAAGAGGACAACACCAAGACATAAAATAATTAAAATGGCAAAGATCAAGGACAAGGAAAGAGTATTGAAAGCAGCCAGAGAGAGAAAAAAGATCACCTATGAAGAGGCACCATGAGGTTATCAGCAGACTTCTCAGCAGACACTTTAGAGGCCAGAAAGAAGTGGCATGATATATTTAATGCAATGAAATAGAAGGACCTCCAACCAAGGAAGCTCTACCTGGTGAGATTATCACTTAAATTTGAAGCATGAATTAAACAATTTCCAGATAAGCAAAAGTTGAGAGAATTTACCTTCCACAAACCATCTCTACAATGTATTTTAAAGGGACTACCCTAGATGGAAGTGCTCCTAAGGCTAAAAAGCGGTCACCAGAGAAAATAAAACCACAGTAAAGGAAATAGACCAATTAATTATTAATTAAATGCAAAATTAAATCAACTACTCACACATTTAGTCAAGGGATACACAAAGAGTAAAGACTGTGACACCTAATATACAAAGAGTAGAAGAGGAAGAAGAAGAAGGGGGGGAAGAACCTTACGATTGTGTTTGAAATAGCATAATAAGTGAGTTAACACAGACTATTAGATAGTAAGGATGCTGCCATTGAACCATTGGTAACACTGAATCTAAGCCTGCAATGGAAATAAGTACATATCTATAGTGACCCTAAGTGTAAATGGACTGAATGTACCAAACAGAAGACATAGAGTGGAAGAATGGATAAAAACACAAGACCCATCTGTAGGCTGCCTACAAGAGACTCATTTCAAAACCAAAGACATACACAGAATAAAATGAAGGGAGGGAAAAAGATATTTCATGAAACTAACAGGGAGGAAAAAACAGGAGCAGGACTACTTATCAGACAAAATAGATTTCAAAACAAAGAAAGTCACAAGAGACAAAGAAGGACATTACATAATGATAAAGGGGTCAGTCCAACAAGAGGATATAACCATTATAAATATCTATGCACCCAACAGAGGAGCATCTACATATGTAAAATGAATAGGAACAGAATCAAAGGGGGAAATAGAATGCAATGCATTCATTTTAGGAGACTTCAACACACCACTCACTCCAATAAACAGATCAACCAGAAAGAAAATAAGTAAGAGATAGAGGCACTGACTAACCCATTAGAATAGACCTAAATGACATCTACAGAACACTCCATCCAAAAGCAGTGTGATACACATTCTTCTCAAGTGCACATGGAATATTTTACGACATAGATCACATACTAGGCCACAAAAAGAGCTTCATAAATTCAGAAGGATTGAAATTGTACCAGTCAGCTTCTCAGACCACAAAGGTATGAAACTAGAAATAAATCATGCAAAGAAAATGGAAAACCCACAAACACATGGAGGCTTAACACCACGTTCCTAAATTATCAATGAATCAATGACCAAATTGAAACAGAGATAAGCAATATATGGAAACAAATGAAAACAATAACTCAACACCGCAAAATCTGTGGGATGCAATGAAGGCCGTGCTAAGAAGGAAGTATACTGCAATAGATGCCTACCTCAAGAAAGAAGAATAATCCTAAATTAGCCTTCTAAACTCACAATTAATGAAACAAGAAAAAAAGAACAAATGAGGCCCAAAGTCAGTAGAAGGAGGGACATAATAAAGATCAGAGCAGAAATAAATAATATTGGGAAAAATAAAACAATGGAAAGAATCAATGAAACCAGGAGCTGGTTCTTCAAGAAAATAAAAAAATAGATAATCCTCTAGCCAGACATACCAAGAAAAAAAGAAAGTGTGCACACAGAAACAGAATCCTAAATAAGAAAGGAAAAATCACTATGGACAATACAGATATACAAAGAATTATTAGAGAATACTATGAAAAATTATATACTAACATATTGGATAACATAGAGGAAATGGACAACTTTCTAGAAAAATACAACCTTCCAAGGCTGACCCAGGAAGAAACAGAAAATCTGAACAGACCAATTACCAGCAATGAAATTGAACTGATAATCGAAAAACTACCTAAAAACAAAACACCTAGACCAGATGGCTTCATTGTTGAATTTTATCAAACATTTAGAGAAAACTTAATACCAATTCACCTAAAGTTTTCCAAAAAGTAGAAGAGCAGGTAATACTTTAAAACTCATTCAATGAATCTAGCATTACTCTAGTACCAGAACCAGGCAAAGACACCACAAAAAAAGAAATTATAGACCAATGTCCCTGACGAACATAGATGCAAAATACTCAACAAAGTATTAGGAAACGGAATTCAAAAACACATCAAAACGATCATCCATCATGATCAAGTAGGATTTAATCCAGGGATGCAAGGATGGTACAATATTTAAAAATCCTTCAACAACATCCACCACATCAACAAAAAGAAGGAAAAAATCATGACCATCTCCATAGATGCTGAAAAAGCAATTAACAAAATTCAACATCCATTCTTCATAGAACTTTCAATAAAATGGGTATAGAGGGCAAGTACTTCAACATAACAGCAAAAAGCTGAAAGCTTTTCCTCTAAGATCGGCAACAAGACTGGGAACATGCCAATCTCACCAGATTTATTCAGCATAATGCTGGAGCTCCTAGCCACAGCAATCAGACAAAGAAATAAAGAAAATGCATCTAGATTGGTAAGGAAGATGTTAAAGTATTACTGTTTGCAGACAACATGATATTGTACAAAAATAACCTGAAAGAATCCACCCAAAAACTACTAGAACTAATAACTGAATTCAGCAAATTCGCAGGATAGAAAATACACAGAAATTTGTTACATTCCCATATACTAATGAACTAGCAGAAAGAGAAATAAGGAAAACAACTCCTTTTACAATTATATCAAAAAGAATAAAATACCTTGGAATAAACCTAATCAATGAGGTGAATGACCTACATGCTGAAAGCTATAAGATGCTCATGAGAGAAATTAAAGAAGACATGAATAAATGGAAATACATCCCATGCTCATGGGTAGGAAGAATTAATATTGCCAGAATGGATATCCTGCCTAAAGCAACCTAAAGATTCAGTGCAATCCCTTTCAAAATACCAACAACATCCTTCAATGAACAAGAACAAATAGTTCTAAAATTCATATGGAACCACAAAAGACCCCAAATAGCCCAAGCAATCCTGAGAAGGAAGAACAAAGCTTTGGGGATGACACTCCCTAACTTCAAGCTCTACTACAAAGCTCCAGTAATTAAAACAATTTGGTACTGGCACAAGAACAGACCCATAGATAAATGGTGAGCCCACAAATAAACCCACGCATATATGGCCAATTAATATAGATAAAGGAGCTATGGATATACAATGGGGAAATATCAGCCTCTTCAACAAATGGTGTTGGTAAAACTGAACAGCTACATGTAAGAGAATGAAACAGGATTGTTGTCTAACTCCATACACAAAGGTAAAGTTGAAATAGATCAAAGACCTGAGTTAAGTAATGAAATCATAAAACTCATAGAAGAAAACATAGGCAAAAATTTCTTGAATATAAACATGAGCAACTTTTTCCTGAACACATCTCCTCGGGCAAGGGAAACAAGCAAAAATGAACAAATGGGACTACATCAAACTAAAAAGCTTTTATACAGCAAAGGACACCATCAGCAGAACAAAAAGGCATCCTACAGTATGGGAGAATATATTCATAAATGACTTATGTAATAAGGTATTAACATCCAAAATATATAAAGAGCTGACATGCCTTAAAACCCAAAAAACCAAATAAACTGATTATAAAATGGGCAGAGGATCTAAACATACACTTCTCCAAAGAAGAAATTCAGATGGTCAATACGCACATAAAATAATGCTCCACATCGCTAATCATCCAGGAAATGCAAATGAAAACCACAATGAGATATCACCTCACACCAGTAAGGATGGCCACCATCCAAAAGAGAAGGAACAGCAGATGCTGGCAAGGATGCGGAGAAAGGGAAAACCTCCTACACTGTTGGTGGGAATGTACATTAGTTCAACTACTGTGGAAAGCAATACGGACGTTCCTCAAAAAACTAAAAATAGAAATGTCATTTGACCCAGTATTTCTACTCTTAGGAATTTACCAGAAGAAAACAAGATCACAGATTCAAAAAGACATATGCACCCAATGTTTATCGCAGCACTATTTACAATAGCCAAGATATGGAAGCAACCTAAATGTCCTTCAGAAGATAAACTGATAAAGAAGAGGTGGTACATATACACAATGGAATATTATTCAGCCATAAGAAGAAAACAAATCCGACCATTTGCAACAACATGGATGGATCTAGAGGGTGTTATGCTCAGTGAAATAAGCCAGGCAGAGAAAGACAAGTACCAAATGATTTCACTCATTTGTGGAGCATAACAACAAAGCAAAACTGAAGGAACAAAATAGCAGCAGACTCACAGACTTCAGGAAAGGTCTAGTGGTTACCAAAGGGAAGTGGTTAGGGAGAGTGGGTGGGAGGGAAGGAGAAGAGGATTAAGGGGCACTATATAGGTAGATTATGGGGAAGGCATTACAGCACCGAGAAGTCAAATGATGTCTCTATAGCATCTTACTATGCAATGAACAGTGACTGCAGTGGGGTTGGGGGGACTTGATAATATGGGTGAAACCACAATATTACTCATGTGAAACCTTCATAGGATTGTATATCACTGATATCTTAATTTAAAAAATTCATTTTCATAGTACTTGAAAATGTTATGAGATTGTTCAAAGAGAATGCTTGATTCTAGTTGTATAAAAAGATTTTCAGCTTCTTATTAAGTATATTTTGACTCTTTTTTATGTGTGGGGTCACTGGTTTTGAAATATGCCTATAAAATAAACTGCATTAATTTAAAAAATAATAATAATGATAATCTCATAGATTGTATTAAAACTATTTTCAACTATAAACCTTGACTATTTTAAGTACTTATTGGATATTTTTTCTTCATAGCAGATATATTGCTACTGTAAGTTTTAAGGACAGCATATTAATCAAATTGCAAACTGGTATGCTGTGATATATACTGTGAAATTAATTGATGATTGAGATATTTATAAACAACTGCAAATTATCAGTACTTTTTAATAACGTTTTACACTACATAAAATGTACCATATATTGTTATGCCTTCATCACAGCTACTTTGTTAGCTACTCAAAATAGAGAGGCAGTCTTTAAGAAGTTTATCGAGTTGTCATGGTCTCACAGCTCTAATAAGACTAGACCATATGCCTGGTCTTTATCACCTGCTTAAATGGCTCTTGGTACTATCTCACACAGGATGACTAAACATATATACTTAGTAATAATATCACTAAGAAGATATCATACAAAAGTATTACAACAGGAGAGAATTTATTGACAAAAACCAAATTCAGTAAATCTATATGGGAAAATGAATATTTTCAGGTAAATCACAGTTTATTCATTCAGAAAGGATTTATTAAGCAATTATGATGTGTTAGGTACCATTGTAGGTAATAAAAATACTACAGAAACAAATCAGATACACAGATTTCTGCTTCATAGTGTTTATACTCTAGTGGAGGAATCAGACACAACAAAAATTAACATCTATTTATGGAGGATAGTGGTAAGTGATAAAAACTACTACTACTAATAAAGCAAGCAGGGGGAAGCTGAACTATAACAAAGAATGTCCAGGATGTTACTAAAAGGTGTATTTTGAGTAAAAACTTAGAGCAATTACTACCTACATAGATAATTGGTGAGTCCGTTTACGTCGAGAAAAGAACCAGTAGGAAATATGCATTAAGACACTTAGTGAAAGGCACAGGGTTATGTCATTGTGAGAGCTTTCCAGGAAAATCTGAAATCCTTAAGCCAGGCCATAGGAAGGACAGTTGGAATTTCTTCTTCCTCTGGATTGTCTCACTCTGTTCTTAAGGTCTTTCAACTTGTTGAATTAGGTCCTCTCAGATCATCTAGAATAAACGCTGTTACTTAAAGACTGCTGATTATGAACTTTAATCACATCTACTAAATACATTCATAGCATCTACTAGGGTTTATTTTATTGGCTAACTAGGCACTGTAGCCTCACTGACCCTCAGACTGGGGGTAGAAAGTTCCAGGTGGAGGGACAAGTCAGTGACAAGGTCCTAAAGGAGCATGCCTACCACATTTCTGGAACAGCAAGAGGCCCAATGTGTCTTGTGTGAAATGAGTGAGACAGAGAATTGTGGGAGATAAAGTCAGAGGGATAGCTAGCAGCTGGGTTCATGTTAGGTCTTATGAGTTGGGCTTTTACTCTTGGGGAGATGGGCAGACATTGCAGGGTGCTGAGCATAATGGATATGCTCTGAGCTATATTTTATATAATCCCTCTGGCTACTCCGTTCAGATTAGTGTAAAAGGAGCAAGGACAAAAGCAATGAGAGGCTAGACAATAATCCACAGTGGTTGAGAATGGTGTGGAGTTTTCAAATTATATGTTGAAAACAGAGCCATGAACATTTGCTTATGGGCTGGATGAGGAATATGAAAAAAGTGTAAAAATAAGTGATTACAATATTCTGGCTAGAGCAATGGGAACAACAGAGTTTACATAAATGACAAGGGCTTTATGGAGAGAATATCAATAGTCTGTTTTGTTTGGGTTGCACATCATACGTCTACTAGATATCCAAAATGAGATACTGAATTGGTGGTATGGAGTTGAAAGAATGGATCCAAATTGAGATTCATCATCTGGTAGATGGTACATCTTTTGACTTCTGTTTTGTTGTTAAAGAATTACACACAAGCAGTAATTTGAAATGTTATATAATATATGAAGAAACAACAAAAAGAAAACATTCTTAAGCCAGACTCAGTAGTGAATAATATTAAATTTTTGGCATGCTTCCTTCCAAATTTTTTCTTCTTAATTATGTGAAATCACAGGATATATGAATTTTCTAACATCAATTTATTCCAAATTACATGTAAACATTTTCTTTGATGACTGCATAATATTCTATTCTGTATAATATCTCCTCAGATAATGTTTTTCATTTATCTTTTTCTTCATTCTATGTTATAAATATTGGAATGATAATCCTTACATATTGTTTCACTCATAATTACATATTATCAAAAATACTGTTATACAAATTTAGCCACAATTTTCACATACTCACTAACTGACAGAAAAGTTTGAAAATATATTTTATGTTTTTATCTGAAATGCTAGTCCATATATAAAGATCAATACTTGAAAGTGTGTGTTAAGTAATAAAAACCCAGAGAACAGAAATGACGTGCTGTAAATGAAAAGAAATAATCACTTTTCAGAAAACTTAGCCAATCTGAGATGATTAAAATAGCCTGTTTACTGCTGCCGAAAGATAGAGTATCTGTTTAATGACCTACTTCCCAGAAGAAAATGAAAAAATCTTAAATATGTGTGTCACTTGATAGGGAAAATGATGTTTAGAAACTTTTTTATCTTCCTATTTCATGAGAAGAAAAGTTCTCAGACATCCTCCAACTTATTCATACAAGACATACATCAAAGGTGTAATTCTCAACACACGAATTTCTGAGCTTTAACTTACCAAAGATTCTTCTACCCCTAGTGAGCAATTTCTACTTTTGCAAACTGGCAGAAAATGTCACATTTGACAACTACTCACAGAAATCAGTTTCACTCAAAAGAGGCTATTTGTAAAAGAAATTCATACACCTACTGAGTCCTGCTGAAATCTAAAATGAGATTGAAAACAAACTTTCTCAAGCTGCTCTAGACCTTCTCACACTATTGCCCTATCTTTTTCTACATCATTAGTGTTCTGGTTTTGCTGAATAATTTTCCTTATTCTCCTAGCTGCTGGTTACTGCCACTTTTATCCTTGCATTAAAGTATCCAATCTGTAATAAGTCAGCTTAACTTGGTAGTTTATCTAGGAAATTCTTTTTTTTTCCTCAAAATTAAAATTAATATTTTAGATTCTTATTAGTATAATGGCATTGGTATTCTCTCATTAACCAGTGGAACTGCTTCAATGAGATTATTGCTAAATGAATAGTGGATGAGCAAAGGATTGCTTCTAAAATAATTTGTTACCTACAATCCACTGATACAAAAAGAGAATATTTCCTTGTAGACATTAACAGTACTAAATGAAAACAAATGCAAACTTTATTAATATTTAATTGCACATAGAAATATATCCACTGAAACTACAGCCTAGAAAGTTCTTACTGTAAGTATAACTAAAGCTGAAAATCAAACTTATACATTTAAATAAATAGTCAGTTTAAATAGATATAAATTCTCCAGTAAAATTTTATTCCCAAGTAATAGTTATGTTAGATGCTACGGAAGTTGATCTCGCTGACTGATATATACCTGGCTTAAAATGAGAAACTTCCAAATTTGTAATTCAGTTAAATGTGTATGCAAGCCATCTCAAACAATAAGCTGAAATTGAACTAATTTTCAAAAACTAAATCAGTTGTGAAAACAGGAAAAAAAAGTACAATTACCCCAGCAACTAAGGTGGACATACAGACTAATCGATATTTTCTTGGACTTGGATGATAGTCACATATTAATTATTAGTGTATTTCAATTCCTCCATTGGGTTACTATATAGGATTCATAAATTTATGGGACAAAACAATAATGTTATGTTTTTAGTAAAAATAGTCTTCTTCTCCTCAAAATGAAAATATTTAATTTAATTACTAAAATAGGCTTGCCCCTTTCTAGAGGCAAAATCTTCAACAGGAGAAAGACTCTAGAGTTTATTAGCAATGCTATGAAAAGCAAAGCAAGAAAGGATTTTAATGAAAAAGAGAGAGTACATACTAGAAAAAAGAATACAGAATAGTTGAGAATCTGAGTTCAGTTTTTGAATCTCAGTGAATTGCTTACCTCAGCTGGTCAATTTTTCATCTTCTGGAAATGAGGGAATTGTACTCAATACTTTCTAAGTTTCTTTCTGGCATTCAGGTTTGGTAGTTCCATGAAAACTGTGATGCTCTGTTATTCAAACATCCAATAGTAATGGGTTGAGATGGGGAAGTTGTGATGGAGATTAAAGAGCTGGGGAGTAGGCCCAGGAGCTGTGTTTGGACCGGGAATCTGTGCTTATTCACCAGGCTATGCTTGGGCTTGATGGGGATCGTATGGCAACCATTACACAAATGTAAGTATTAAGAGAGCACTCTGTCATCTTTGGAATGTAGAGACATATTTTTATTGCTTTCAAGTGTGTTGCAACTACTCTTCCAGGGTTATTTAGCCGTTCAGGATTGTAGCTCTTGAGAAAGTCAGAAAGTTTGAAGTAGAAATGAGGACCCAAGCCAGGTAAAGATGAACAGAACAATTGCAGTTCAAATACTGATTCAGGTGATTGTTAACCATAAAGTCTTGAGCAAATTACTTTCTGTTTCCAGACCTCAGTATGCTCACCCGTGAGTATAGTAAGATCTACGTTAAAGTGGTGCTGTGAAATTCATGAGAGATTATGTATGTGAAAACCTCGAGCATAAGTCTTACAGATGGATATTTCTTAAATTTTATTGAATTCTCAGCTTCTTTCTCACCCTCACCACCTTGTCCACTTGTCATAAAGGTCTGTAAAATGTAGTTCATAAATATCTCTCAAATTTCACCTTCTTATTAATTTCCACTGCCAATAGTTGAGGATGAGACTTCATTATCTATTTTATGAATTGATGAAATGAACTCCAACATTTTGCCTTCTGTCTTTCCGTCTTGTGATATAGTCTTAACTCCTCTGTCAAAATTACCTCACTAAACTGAATACTTGATCATTACTCTCCTCTGCTTAAAAATTTTAGATTAGGAAATAAATACCAATTCTCCCTCTTCAACCCTTTCTTCATTCTTTAAACGAACTTCCACATAATTCACCTATCAGTCAAGTTCATCATCTTTAGCTGTGTTAGGATTTTTTATATCTGTTCTCTGATTTTCTTTCCAACTTCCATATTGCTACCTTAGTTTCCACACACTCCACCCAGCCTGCAACTTATGAATACCCTCTACTCTTTTGTGTAAACATATGTCTACATCTGCCATTACTTCTGCTGTTTTCTCTACAGTTCAATCGTTCTAATCTTCAAGATTATGCCTCCATTGTTGAGCCTTTGCTGAAACTCCAAGGAAAATTATATGCATTATAAAAAGTTATTAAATTACATTACAATTTTTTATTTACATTTTTCTCTCCCAGAGGTTTCAGAGCTTCTGAGATTAAGAGCAATTTGGTATGCCTCTTTATACTCCCAAACTCTCCTTGTGCCCATTACTGCATGGTAATCATTGGGTCTGAAACTTTTTTTAAATGATGTATTAATTCTATGAAAATTTTTATGGATATAATTCCCTTATAATTTAAGAATGTGATTGGTAGGCTGCAAGGACATTTTGTTTGCTTTTTCAAATAAGGACTTTTAAGAGCCTAATGGAGGAGAGGATAAGGCACTTCAAGTCTGATTGAGGAATTAGACAGTTTAAGGAGTTCAGGAAAGACTATATACTAGAGAATTTGCAAAAACATAGAATAATGTTTATATACCTTTACTAAACAAAACAATATAAAAAGCAAAACCAAAACATCTACAAACTCACTAAAACCACCAGCCCCTGCAGCTATGACCTTATGATTCTGTTCCCTTCAGGCCTTCCCACTAGGTCCTCAACTGCTCCAGTATGGCTTTTACTATAAACTCATCTTACAGCAATAAATAATCCCTACATTTGTAAAAACAGGACATTTCCTTCATCATTCTACACAATGGAATACTTTTACTATCTCAAATATTTCCTTTTCTTGCCTTCTCTGACATCAAATTTCCCTGTATTTCTTTGCACCTCTCTGACCAATGCTTCTAAAATTCTTTGCTGACTCCCCTTTCATATGATTGCCTGAATAAGGGCTCAAACATGGCCCTTGTTTTCTTATTTATCTAAAGTGTTTCTCAGTTCACATCTTTACTTATAATCTACAAGCAGATGATTGACAAATTCATATATTTTTCTATGATTTCTTTTCTAAGTTATATACTAGAATAATCTAGGATATCTTTTATATATCTCAAAAATAGCACTTTTAAAAGGTGAATTATTGGTTTCTTCTGCCAAATCTATCTCTATTACCTAACCTAATCCTCCACATCTTATTACTGGCTTCACTATCTACTGCTTGCCAGAAGTGAAAAGTTATTTATGTTTCCCCTTTACCTCATTTTGCTTCCTTCAAAATTAAATAATGTTGATTCTAAATTGTATATTCTCTCTACCTTAACAATACATACTGACATTTGCCATAGCAAGAGGTTCTAACTAGATCCCAGAATTTCAATATTTACCACTTTCCACAGAAGCCACAGCGACAATCTTAAATAAATACCACGTAAATGTATCTCTACTGCTTAAACATCTTCAGAGAATTTCCATTCAATTAAGAATAAAACCAAAATGTCTTGTTATAGTCTACAAGGTCCTCAAGGATCTTATACTTCCTCAGACTTTCTGAGGAATCCTTCCTTCCACTTTCTGTGGTCTCAATTGTTTTTTCTTTCCCTACCCTTAGTCACCTTTGAACTTTTCCTTGCTTCAGGGACTTCGCACATAGTTTTGCTTCAGCATGTTTTCACCAAAGCTACTCCTCAGTCATCTTTCAGATCTCTATTTAAATGAAGTTTACTCAAAGAAACATTTATTGGTCATCCTAATTAAATTAACTTGCTCTTTTTATTCTATAACTCAGCAATATTCCAATCACTAATCAAAAATGTAATTTATCATTTTAAAAATGTTTCCTTTTTTGTCCAGTTGAAGGAGAGAGGAAAGCAAATAGTAAAGAGTTTTTTATATTTCTCCAACATAATGAGTGAAAATAAATACTTCAAAACAAGAATATTTATATTTAAATTAAACCTTATCTCTTCAGCATAACCATACTGGCTACTGACTTTAGACCAAGCATTTTATTTGTACATGAAAACTGTAATGCGAATGAAAGATAAGAATGAAAGTCTGAAGACATATTAATAATCATAGGCTCTACATGCTCTGAAGAGTTAGCCAGTAGGCTATGGGGATATTTACAAATATATTTTTTATTGTTAAGTCATGAGAAAACTACAACAAAATATTGCCAAAATGATTAAATTAAAAGATACTTCTGGAAAAACATTTAGATTAAAATATGTGGTATAGATTTAGTTTGCATAAAGCTTTACTTATTTTTATATTTAAATGTTACATGACTGTAATGAGGAAGAGAAGATGCAAAACAAAGTTGAAATTTCAGATGAAGTTCCAGACTTAACCTGACCCTCAGGAAGCTCTGGAGGGTGGATTATACTCCACAGTTTATCTGTTTAGAAGAAAAGGAGTTGGATTTTATAAACCCAAACCTGTCCGTATTTGGCTACAGCCAGTCAGGGGGAATGAAGATGAGCAAAAAATTCCCAAGCACTTCTGGCTTTTCATATACAGGCAGTTCCCGTGCTCGAGGGCATTCACGTGAAGATATTTATAAGTGCCAGCTCTTAGGCACAAAGCCCTCAGAGTCTGGTGGTGGAGCTCTGGCTTGAGAAAATGGTCTGAGGGGTTGGAGGTCAGGGAAGAGGGCACCAACAATGTCAACTGTACAAATGTTCTATTAAAATAATAACTTTTCATTGTTTTCTATAACACCCACTGTTAACTCTAGGATGTAGTTTAAATACATGACAGAACTGAATTAGAAGTGTGTTTTAAAATACGGCAGTAAGAGAAAAAATACTACTTAACCTACATAAAGTCAAGTCAAAATGTCCTACATAATCCAGGACTGAGATACACATCATTTACATATCTGAAGACCAAATTCTGTCAGTGAAGTGCCTGGATATTGTGCAACATAGACTGATTTACTCAACTGCCAGAAAACTATTGGACACAGTTAATTTGGAGGGGATGTATGTGGCACTTCTAACAAGACCATTTAGAATATTCTCTGAGGCACTTTAAGTTAACTGGGATACTTTATGTTGGTGCTGTTTTAAGAAATTATTCTGGTCATCATAACTGGAGGCTTATCTGCATTTTAATAAAAATAGGTCTTTTAGGGAAAAAATTTTTATTTATAAACATACTAAATATGCTAATTAGGGCTTTTCTGAAAAACATAATATTAAAGCAGTTTGAAGTCCCACCCATGATCTTCAGGACTAGCAGATGAATTATTACAAAATCATAAAGTCATTTATTTATCCAACAAGTAATGAATAAATGCTAGCTATGTGTTAGGCAACGTACTAGGTCATGGAAACATGGAGATTAACAAGTATATTCTGTCCTCATGGGATTCACAGTTCTTGTGAGATCATTATTCCCATTTTGTATTTAGCATACTATTGAAATATGTAATCAAATGACTGGTAGGCATTGGTTTTATAGATAGCCATATGCTGAATCACTTAGAAAAATTTCCCTTGAAATTTTTTACAAAATACATTCACATGGCTTTTTAATGCTAGGTTTTGGCATTTTATTCCAGTAAGGTACATTATGTCACATTCAGGCAGGAATTCATCATTTTAAAGAAAACATTATAAAAAAAGGTACTTCTTACACTGGGAACCATAATTTTTATCACAATTGTCAATGTTCCCAATCTGTGAAACATTTATCTATAATAGCAATAATGGAGGAATTGCTTAACCAAGGAATTTATAATACAGTGAAGATATGTAAGAATGTACAATGTAAGAATATAAGATGTAAGAATGTTGAGAGTGAAGAGATATCATAAAATGAAAAAAAAAGTTATTTACTATAGAATTTATTTTAGTGCATGGAAATTGGCCCCACTATGTGAAACAAATTAGAAAAGACATAAATATAAAGAAAAAAGTAAAATAAATAATGATAATTTATCACCAGAGAAAAATAAGTTTAGACTTCTGGTGACAGATCATTTTAGACTTCTCTCTATATGTACATATTTTTTTTTCCAGAAATAATGGGTTATACTATGTCCATAGTTTACTAGAATGTAGTTTTAATTAGAAACATAATGTGAAAAGTACTCGTTTCTTTAAATGTAGTCTACATAACTATTTTCAAAGGCAGTCTACTATTCCATTTCAGGAGAAAATAGTAATCTTTACAGGCATTTAGCCCTATTGAGTTCTTAAGGATTTTTGTATATTTAGGTCATATAACATGTTGCCAAAATTCTCCTTAGAAAGTTCATTATAACTGACCTCCTCTCAGTATTATTGACTAATAGTTATTTCCTTAAACTCTGCCAGCTCTGTGTTTCATTAATATTTTCATCTTTGCTTTATGTGTATGAGTATGTATTTTTGAATTACTTATAACTTTAACTTGGGCATCTTCCTGTTCCTTATTGATCTTTATTACATGTTATTAAGAGTGTTGACAATAAAATATATTCTAGATAATGTGTTATTGAACATCATTTGTATTGCATATGCCAAACAATTTAAATATATAATTGAAATTATCAATTTTATTTTTTTTAGTTTATGCTTTCACTGTTATTCTCAGAAGGTCATTTACTAGTTCAAGATTATGTAAACATTAATCTATATTTTTTACTGAATTGTATGATTTTATAGTTCATATATTTGCTATTTTTTCTTTACAATAAATTAATCATGTGTATCAACTTTTACAAAAATATACATTCTTTCTACTCGAATAAGATTATTTATTGTACCAGCATCATAGTGCTTTGAAGATGGTTGCTTTCTTATCTGTTTTACATAAAGTGGATTAATTTTACCCCTTTATACAAATTATAAATTTTGTAAATCTATTTAAATACATTTATTTATGGATTAATGTTAGAATAATTTCATTAAGTACACAGAAAATACCTTTGGGGTTTTGACTGAGATTAAATTACTTTTACAGAATAGAAAAACTGACTCCTTTAAAAGGGACATGGCATAAATAACCATCACTAGAGTTTCAGAGATTTCTTTACATGCTTAATAAGCATTTCTTTAAAGTTTATGCAAAAAGACTGTATGTTTAATGATGCTCTTCAGAGTGAATGAGGTCTTCTTTTTATTTTTCTACCTGGACATTCTTTGAATATGTGAAATTTTATTTTTAAATCTTGCAATGAATTATTTTACTCTATTCACTTATTATATTCTTTTTTCCTCACTTTCCAGATATTTTTGTGTTTTGTTTATTTTAAAGAAATAATTACCTGGTCTACAAATAGGGTTAGTTATTTATTTTCTTTCTGATATGCACCTCTCTCATCCCTTTGCATTATTTATTTCAGGCTTAATAATTTATTTAAAAATGTTAAATAGTAATTACATTAACAAACATTTTAATAGTTATCCTGATTTAAGGGAAATACTTCAATCATTTCACCATTAATTAATGTGATTTCTGTTAATTTCAGATTATTATACAATTAACTAAAGCATGATTAAATATCCAGTAAATTATAAGTACTGTAACTAGGGTTCTGATATAGATTTTCAGTTTTCTATTTTAAGTAATAGCAAACATAGTTAACATTTATTGAACACTTATTACGTTATAGGTATAGTCATGAACACTTACATACATTTATATTTAATATTCACAATGAAGTTATTAAATAGATAAAACATAGACTGAAAGACATGGGAGCTGGGATTTGAATTCATGGTTCAGAGTCCTTCTTATAAAAGTGATATGCTAAGTGTTAGTGTGTAGAGTAACTCTAATTCGTCTGTAGTTAAGTTGAAAAACCTCTCCCATGTTTTGACCAATATTCCTAAAGAGGGCATTAAGGGGAAAATGAATTCTATTTCAGATGTGCTGAATTTGGACATCTCTGGGATATGGATGTTGTGGGATAAATGAAAGTTTTCAACCAGAATCCCTGCCTGGCTTTGACAGTAACATGCATATAAGGGCCTGTTTGCACATCAATGTGATGTTTACCCACCAGAGCCACAGGTCCACCACAGGATTGCCAGTCAGGAGTAAGAAGTGTAGAGGAGCCATTCTCTCCTCCCTCAATTCCTGGTATCTAATTGGTGAACTGCCTGCCCACCCATGGAATGACTCCTGGAAGAGGGGTGGAGAAGAGCAGGGGTAGGAGAGAGAGCACAGCAGGAAAGACAGACTGAGCCATAAGAAATAAACCTTTAATCCCCAATCTACCTTTTCCCTTGCCTTCCTTTGGGCTCAATCAGATTCATAGGGAACTTGCCCTGGGTGGGGAACAACCTTCCTCCTGGAGCCACAGATGTGAAAAACTCTAGTGAACAATGACATACATTGATTTGATGCTCAGGAGAAAATTCCCAGATGTATTAGAGTTCAGTCAGCTTAGCTGGGTGGGCATTTCCCATGTTGAGTCATGCTGCAGTTTGACCCAGCTTATAGGTCTTTTGGCCTGCAGGGAACATGGAGGCAAATACTGAGGAAACAAGTAACATCTTACAAGGCACCTGTTTTGTTTGAATATTTTTCAGGCTTCAAGGAATACAGAGGGCATTTTATTCAACAAATTAGGAGAATACTGAGGGCTGGACCACTTTTTCAAGTGCAGAGACTTCAAGGAAATCTGCACCTTCAAAATTCTCATGTGGATATTTCAATCCTAAGTGTCAAAGTGTCACTCATTCCTCACAGGGTCCATGATTTTGATGAGGGATGACAGCCTTCTCCAAAGTTCACTGTTCTTACAATTCAGTGTATTGTACTTTTTCAGTTTTATCTGTCTTCCAGCTTTAGGAAGACAGAGGCTTTAGGAGACAGAATCAGTTACCACCCTTGAAATTTGGGACACTTAAAGAGTTGTTTTTAAACTCAGTCAAAATTTTTATTAAAAGCTATGGTTTCTTTTGAAACACATTTCTTGCAAAATTTTTTGAAGCTATTAAAATTTATTTTGGGTCAGTTCCATGTGTCAATAACCTCTCTGATGACATACTTCTCTACAACTTTATTTTTCTGCTCTCTTAAGCCTATACCTCTTTTTCTCAATTTAAAAACAACTACCTTTCAGCTGTCTAGAACAATAGAGGGGTACAGCTACACCCTTAATCTTAACATTGACAAGAGAGATTTTACTTTGCCTTTATTGATCAAAGTCTTTTTTAAACCCCATTTCTTACTGTTGTAATGTAGCAGTACTCTGCTTTTACAACTCTGTAAGGTCACTTTCATTTCTGCCTTGGAACTCAGCCAACCTTTCTTCTGTCAACTCTTTCTTGTAATAATGTGGTAAAAACAAGTGTTCTAAACCACCACACTCTATTATATATATATATATATATATATACACACACTCACACATACATATACACATACATATATATTATATATGTAAACACTTCTTCAACTGGAGCTACAAATTTAGTCAGTAGATCTTTGCCTTCAGACTTATTATAGGGAATGCTTTAACAAATGGCTTGCTGTGGCAGACACAAGATTACCATTTGTCCAGCTCCAGATATCAGTCCTTAGTAACCACTACTGGTTACTAAGCCAATATCAGAGATATTAGGGAATTTTTTTCTATTTTTATAATAATAGACCATTGCAGGTACTGTAGTTTTCTGTATTTGTTAGAATAGGCTATGCTGTGTTAACATTAAATCCAAAATTATGAGTAGCTTAATAAGATAATACTTTATAAGATAATGCTCAGTAAGATAATGCTCATAGGGTTATCTACCATCTGAAACTATGAAATTTGGTACACAATTTCTCTGAGTATGTTGTGGCAGAGAAAAATGAAGCATGCTGAGTCCATTAATCAGAATTAGTCAGATTGCACCAGGTTAAACTTGAAGCTCTGAGAGAAAAGAGAACATAAACATTTGGTGAGGGTTACCTATCTATGCCTCATCTCTTTCTCTCTCTTCTCTCTTTTTTTTTTTTAGTGTCCTGTGATTAGCAACAGTTCAAAGCAAGAGAATAAAGTTTTCAGAAAAGTCTAAATGTTTTCCTTTCCCAGTACACAGTCTATTAGGTAAATGACTGTAAGTCTTCTTGAGGTTAAACTGAAAAGAAGATACACAATATACAATTTTAGTAGTGTCATAGAGTCTTTACTTAGGAATCTGGGCTCCCTCTGTTTTCAGGGTAGCTGGGAATGAAAAGTAGCTTATATTGGGGCCTTGTTGATAGGCTCAGAATCTTCATTGTGATTATACAGTGCAAGGCTCTGTTTATAAGACATAGATATAGGTTTAGATGTAAATACCATTGACCCTTGAACAACACAGGTTTGAACTGTATGGAACAATTTATATATGGATTACTTTCAATAAATTTATTGTAAAACTTTTTGGAAATTTGTAATAATTTGAAAAAAATTATTTTCTCTAGTTTACTTGTGAGAATACAGTATATAATACATATAGCATACAAAATATGTGTCAATTATTTATGATATCCATATGGCTTCCAGTTAAGAGTGGGCTATTAATATTTGAGATCTGGGGCAGTCAAAAGTTATAGGAGGATTTCTGACAGTGCAGGAGTTGGTGCCTCTAACCCTTTGGCTTTTCAGGGGTCAACAGTATTAGAGCTTTGGTAAGCTATTAATCTATTTAAAATGAAGGTCAATTGCAGTCAACATGAGAGCATTGAAAGGACTTCAAACAAGGGAAGGCTAACTTACTCAAACTGAAGGGAGATGTTTCTGCCTGCCAAAAAGGCTTAGTAGGATTTGTGAGCTCATGGTACCTACAATTCACCAAAGACTACGTTCTTATTATCAATCTTTCTCTCAATTATTCACCTAATTTTTATATAAGTGGTTGGATGATGATAATTCAATTTAGATTATAATCTGAATATAATCTACATATACATAATATTATAATTTGCAGGATCAAAATGTGCATCACATATTTTGTTATATCAGGTTTATAAGGTAATAATAGATAAAAACTAGTCTCAAATTCCCATGATTAAAGGTATATTTCCTAGAACCACTTTTGGTAAGAAAATATTGCATCATTAGTTTAGAGTTAGAGAAGAGAAACCATTCTATGTTTTCCCATCAGAAAGGAATAGAATAGAGGAAATGACATGCCTACTAAATTTCTGGAGGGGCTGAAAGAACAGAAGTTGGATAAGGTTGCCAGTAGACCTTTAAGTAATAGCACTGCAATCTATATGCAAGATACAGGGAAGTTGCCTTTGACACTCAGAATTTAGAAAGCTGCAGAAAATATCTACTGCAGTCACAACTGCTGCATAGTCCTAAAACTGCTTCCTGGCAGAGGAAAACGGAGTCTGGCTGGTCTCTGTCAATACCATGTTTGCCAAAAAAATCCTTGCCTGTATTGCTGCCACTGCCAGAGGCAGAAACTCATCTTGCTTCTTCTTTCTAAACTCATGTAAGTACATCTTACTGACAAACTGTAACATCGAAAACCTAAGAGGTACCATAGAATGGAATAAATCCAGATTGCAAGTAAGCACCGAACAGCAAAGTGTCAACATATTTTAGAGAAGTCACCGAGTTTGAGGATTTGTTTGTATACTATGGATTTAGTACCTAGGCCATTGGTGACATTAGCCAGAGCAATTTCAATGGATGGATGAGTGGGAAAACCAAGGTTCAATAGAAAGCTGGAGATGAGAGAGGACTCAGTGAAAAGAGATGATCATTTCAAGAGTCTTTGCCCTGACAGGAATTACAGATGATATTTAATAGTCCAAATGGGACATGAAATTTAGTAAGTTTTTTTTTTTGCCCCTCCCCACCACTTTGTTTATCCTTATTTTTTTCCCTTGCCTTCTATATCCAAAAGATAGGACAGGCATTTGAAAACATTTATTATGAGGCAAAAAAGCTAGTGAGCTAGTGGGAAAAGAGAAGTTCAAGATCATCTGGAGGAAAAGAATTGATAGAGCATTCTTTCTGAGGAATTTAAAAGTTAAAAGTTTAACAGTGAAGTTAGAAGAGAAAACGTAACTTTTGCTTTTTTTTTAAACTAGTATTGCTAGTCTCTGCCATCTTGTTTTTTTCTATAAGTATTGCTTACATTATCTTGAGTCCTGTTAGGGGGAAGAATCCTGGATTACTCTGCCTTTAGGCAGTACAGAACTATTTTCAGGTTGAGTTTCCTCAAAAAAAAATCATAATTGTGTAGAATTCAGTGTATTATGTGAGAGTCCTGTGTTTAATTATTTATCATCCCACTTGTTTCCATTTCTTCTATCACATGGATCTCTCCAATATTGATGATGTTCATTTACAATTTTTAAATTGTTTTCCTATTTTGTGTCTACTATTCTTACAGATTGGAATAATATTCTTGTTCTAGGCAATTGCTACTATGAAGACCATAATATTTCATTAATATAATACTTTATTTTAAACAATACCTAGATTCTAATCCCTTTATTGTAGCTTTTTCTTTTAGATTCCCTGCACCTATTAAAAACTGATGAATTTGTGAATTTAGAAGTTTGATTTCATATCTAAAACAGTATCTGAAACCAGTCTTTCTCTTAACCTTCTAAAAAACATTAAGTAACAATATAGCTACCAGAAATGGTTTGTTTTCTAATATATTTTTTATGAACTCTGTATTTTTATTTCTACATAAAAGTGTCATGATTCTCAGAAATGTATTTGTGGCTGTAATTTCCTAAAAATCTCAGTTTGAAGGTGTGAAAAGCCATCTGGGCTAGTGTCAGAGACTTTTTGTCCGCATGTGTAATTACCTCTATGATCCCAAGTATATAATTTAATTTCTCCAGAATTCAGTTTTTCAGTGTTTAAATGATAATAATGTATAGTTGATCTTCCTTAAAGGTAAGTTATCAGTATGGGCAGTAAAATCAGTTTGTGACCCCAGTCTCTAGACAAAATTCACTGTCATTTCTACCCATGTAAAAGAAAATTAAACCAGCATCAGGTCATGAGCTAAAAGAAAATGTCATTCTAGGTTACTGGGAAGATGAAGACAGAGATATTGTCTTGTGACACCTGGGGACTGATTGTTGTCTCTCTTTGGATGAGAATGTGGCCGTGTTGATATTACTTTGGTTTCAGACAAAAGGAAAGCCTGATATTTGTAAATTCTTAAGTGAAAAGTAACATGCATTGTGAATGTCGTTTCTTCTGGTATAATGTTCTTAGGCCTGATGAACAGTGTATAACAAAAGTTATGTTGCTTTGTCAGCTTGGCAAGTTCTCTCAGTGGAGGAGATCAGGAACAGCTGTGCACGTAGTTAGGGACTGTGGCTGCCATGGAGAAGCAGCTTCAATTATTAGTATATTTTCTCTATGTTGTCACTGAACAATCTTTATTTACTTTTTAATCCTTAGCCAAATGAATTGGCTATGGCTGTGTTTGTTTGTTTGTTTCTGCCAAAACATAACTTACTTAAAATGCTGCAGTCAGAAGTGATATAATTTGATATAATAGAAGTAGATTTTGAAAAATTAAGAAGTGTGTATATTTAAGACAAACCATAGACTATTAGGGATGAATGATATTTAAGGAGAATCAAAAGGCTGTTTCTTTAGTAAGTTTGCATGCCATTTATTTTTTTAAATTTATTTGGGTAAATAATATTTTGAAAAAGTATTTGTGGTCCCAAAACTGAAAAAATAATATTGTAAGGAAAAATATTTTATATGAGATTTCATCCCAAATAGAAAAGTTCCGCACTATTGTAAGGAAATGTGTGTATTTTAGATTGCTTTCTGATCATTATGAACCTCTGCTTCTCACCTTTTGGTTGAATACCTTGAGAAACACGATCCAGCATGTCTCTTTTAGGTAGGTATCTTGAAATATTTCTATTGAGAAGATTTTGGGATTCAGTCTTGGAGGCCTTAAGATGCGTCCTCAGGGATGTAATGCATTACGTTATGGTCTGGAGAATGTCCTTTTCAAAATTTCACCTCTGTTCTTCGGACATCACAAAAATTTCAGGGTCCTGGAAAAGTCAGCATGTTCCACTGCTACCTCAAGCTCAGTCACTAGAGAAGACCTAGGAATTGACAGGCTAATGTGTGAATAAATGTACGTAAGTTAAATCCCCTTAATGAAGTCACCAAAGCAACTGGGAGTAGGCAGACCTTCAGAGCAGGATAAATCTTCAGCAGAACTTTTAGTGCAGGTTTGGATCATACTCTAGGATAGCCAAGATTTCTGTGACAGATTTGAAGACTTGGCAACTTCTGAACTGGTAATAGAATGTCAAACTGACATTAACTCCACCCACTATTGTTACAAATGCTTCTTGCAGGAAATTGTTCAAGCTAATTTGATAATAGTTTAAACATGTCCATCAGTCCACACACACCAATGGTTCAGTTATAATTTGGATTAAAGTGCTCCTGTGTGAATGAATGTGCATAATTTGAGAGTAATATGTCTCTATTTTTCCTTCACTTCTGCAAAAATGTTGAGTGTTTTATGGGATGCTACTTTGTCCCTTGAGGGTGTCAAGATGCAATAGAGTGCTTTATGTGTTATGTTTTTTCTTATGATAAATTATAAAATTACATTATTGAATTCACTAGCAAGTTTACCTAGTTATAGAAAACAAAATGCATCTTTATGTTGAAAATCAACATTAAATCAATATATTTTTGGCAATGATATACATTAATACTGCTAAGAATTTATGAAATTGGAATAAATCAAAATATGCTTTATGCAAACTAGATGCTGTAATAGTTTTATGTTACTTATATTTCCTTTTAATAAATGAATAACACAAGAAAAAGATATTAGATCAATTTTAAAAGGAACACCACACCAATTTTTGATCAGGGAATTAAACTGTTCTAGAATTTTTAGTAGTGGTTTCAGATTGAATTATTGGAAAATGCTTTTCTTGCCTTTCTCAAAATAGTTTCATGAGTTTTTCTAAGCACATTGCTATTTTAAATTTATTTTTATATTTGACATTAGTTAAAAGTACTTGAAAAATCGGACAATACTTAGTTACAGACAGATTAGTATTTACAAGAATGTATGCTCTATGAATTTAGAGTGCATGAGTTTAAATCATATCTTTGATGCTGGACATATTATTTAAAACTTTCTATATCAGTTTTCTTCTCCATAAATTGAGGATAATCATACCTACCTCATTATATGTTTTGTGAAGATTAAACTAATTCCTAAGAATTTTTTTGCATAGTTGTTAGCATATCATAAGATTTTAAGAAATGTCACTTAAAATCAGTAAGGGTTTGTGGCATGTAGTTCTTTCTGATGTTTATTTGTTGAAGAATAATAAAATATGATTATTGAATTTTAAGCTATTTCACATTGGTATTTTGTAGAATAGGTAAATAAAGTCTAATTTTATTTGTTGAACATTACATTTTGTGGAAAATTCAACTTTATCATGTTTTAATTTCTTATTAGGAATGTACAAGTAAGGATGATCAAACATTTTTGTTATACATAACTGGCATCTGTTGTTCACCTGTCCATTCATCACACTGTTGTGTGTTGAATCAGGGAATTGTTTAACAATTTTACTGCCTTTATTTTTTTCTACCTTTATTGAGATATAATTGACATGTTACATTTGTGTACCCATGTTGACTTGATATACTTATATGCTGTAAAATGATTATTACCATAACATTAGCTCATACCTGTATCACTTCATAAAAGTACCATTTCTTTTGTCATGAGAACATTTAAGATCTACAAGCATATAATATAGCATTCTATACCATTAGGCCTCCATGAAATATTCATATTCATCCTATAACTGCAAGTCTATACCCTTTGGCCAACATCTTCCCATTCTCCCCCCACTTTCCCTTCTCACCTTTGGTTAGTGCCATTCTGCTCTGTGTGTCTAACAGTTCTGCTTTTTTTAGATTCCACCTGTAAGTGATATCATGCAATATTTTTCATTCTTTTTCTTATTTCATTTTGTGTAATACCTAACAGTTCCATCCATTTTGTCACAAATGTCAGGATGTACTTCTTTCTCATGGCTGAATAATATTCCACTGTGCATATATACCACATCTCCTTATCTCCCATCCATGGAGGGACCCTTAGTTTGTTTCCATATCTTGGCAATTGCCTGCATCCACATCTCTGTTATGGCCTCAGAATGGATGTATCCTCACTACCACCTCTATAGAGGACTTGGCCATGTGGCTTGCTTTGAAGATGGCATGTGGCTGAATGAGCACAGGCCTTAAGTCTTAGATGTTTCTGCTTTCCATGAAATAAAAAGAGAAAAATAAACATGGGAAGCCTGGTTGCCCCACCTGCCCCTCGAACCTTGAATGAATGAGAGGGCCACACCAGCCTGTGTGTACTAAAGCAGAGTGGCTTTAGAGTTCAACCTTTTCTAGCAGAGCCCCAGCTGACCCGCATGTACATTAGAAGAAGCCATTTTATTTTTTTAATCTACTAAGTTTTGAAGTGGTTTCTTACTTGGCATTTATAACAAATATTTCCTAAAGCTTATGTGTATAGCATAAGAATGCCTTGTGTTTTCATATCTTAAATTTCGGGCAAATTAAAAAAAGCAAAATAAGTCACAAAAAAACAATATGTCATAATAATCTTATGCAAACACAGACAATTAAAAGAAATGACTTGCATTTGCAAATAGACTTATTTATAATGAATGAATGATGTTTTCCTCTAACCAATATTTAGCAGAAAAGAACTTTCAGATCATAACCATGTATGAAGTATATAGATGGAATTAATGACATATTTAGTGGCACAAGAGCTGCTTTATAATATGGTGAGAGCTCAGTGATTTGCTGAAAGACTGTTGAAAGTATCAGGTAGAAAATAGGGGACTTGGAAAAGGTAAGCGAGTATTAGCTTCACCAGGGAAAGTACCATGTGAATCTCATGTTCAGATATAACAATTGCTGCTTCTTTATAAAGAAGATGAAATGAGGTGTGTAATTGCTTAAAGAAATGAAAATAAATGATCTGCCTCACTTTTTTTCAAATCTAAGGATCTACACTACAGTGCACATCCCTTCTAATACAATAAAGATAAAGATGATTTCTTAATGTCTGGAATGGAGTTTAGGGTCTTGACAATTTATTGTTTCTATATTTACTTTCTTACTTTCCTGAGGGGTAAAAAAGAATGGAAAAGCCACTGGAAATTCATATACTTGAACTCAAATGTCTATCTTGTCCATTTCAGAGGACTATTGTGGGGATCAAAGAAGATCATGTATGTGAAATTTCATTGCAACCTATAATGTGTTGTTTGATGTAAGTCGTGAAACATTGAGAAAGCCATATCTGGCAACTTTAGAAAGGTAGTTCTTGAGTTTGTGTTATATGGTTATATGTTATGGAGTGTAAACTATGTATTTTAAGAAAACTAAATTCTCAGAAAAATTATTTCTGCATGCATGTATTTTGGTTTTATCTTGAAAAAAGGACCTAGATGTTTTTATAGTTTTTAAAAATTATTCATTTCATGAAATTATTTTTAATAACTATTGACTAAAATCAAGGGCAGCTAAGGTTTTTCTAAGCCAGAATTATTAATACATATGCTGTATATTTGAATACAAATTTAGGTAAGTCCTATGGGAGTTATATATTATAGATAATCATGTATAGCAGGAATTCCCTGTAATTTATCTAATACATACTGGAATGGCTATAAAATTACTACATTTTTTAAAATTGACAACACTATTAATGACACTAATGATAATAATAATTTACATTTTTATAACAATTTTTTCAGGGAAGCTTATTCAGAAGATGTCATATAAATACTTCTCCCTCACTATTACATAAATGCACTTAAATGAAGGAAGATGATTTCTTCAATTAGACAAGTATTTCCATCAACATACAGTAATTATTTTATATTGAAAACAATTTCGGGTATGAAAGACCAATATTATAGTTAAAGCCCCTCAATCAAAACAATTTGCTCAACTATTTTATGTTAATATATACTACATAGCTGGATGTACTTCGTAAGACTATTCTTGTTAGGAAGACATTTTGTGACTAATTTATATTTTTTCAGCTTTATTAAGTTATGTTAAAGTGTTTACTAAAATTATCACAATGAAATTTACAAATTTCTTTTCTTAAAAAGTGAGTCATTTATACAATTACTTCGTGCATAATGTGTGCAGGGTGATCTGCAGCAGAAAAAGGAGGCCATGTGAGCCCTGGGGCAAGGCAGAGCTGGGGTCTTGTTCCTTGTTATTTCTGTGACCCTGGTGCAGTAACTGAGGAATCTTTATTTTAAAGGGAAAAATTATTTAATTACCTTACATGGATATGAGAACTAGGTGAGGTAATTAAAGTTTAACAGTGCTTAAGAAATGTTTGCATTTTTCAGAATAAAAACACCAAATCAAGATCAAAATGTTTGAAAGTCTTTGGAAATACAGATAGCAGGAATTCTTTGAGGTCTCAGCACTTGTTGTTCCCCTGCATCCTGTGAATTATTTCCCCAGATGATCATATGACTTCCTACTTTTTATCAGTCAAGTTTGTGTTTAAATATAACTGTTTTGTAGAATTCTTTCCTGACCAGCCTTCAAGGAATCTCCCCCTCCTCAAAGCCTTTCTCTAGTTTACCATCTTCTTTCACTTCCTTCCTAGAATTTATCACCATGTACATTGATTTACTTGGTTAGTGTTCATTAGACAATGAGATCTTTCAGGGGTAGGTAGCTATTCTTATTTCTATACTTCATCTTCAGTCTTATAACATGGACAAGCATATAGGCCCTCAACATTTGAGAATGATTACAGATAAGTTGATCAGAAACATATACAAATATACTGATATAACTAATTTTCCATTGAAATACCTTTTAGGAATTGCTTGTGCATCAAAATGGATAAAGAAGATCAAAATATTACATTAAATTGTTATTTTAATTTAAAGTAAAATATTCTCATAAAGTTTTTGTATATGATTGTGTGCGATGGACTACTTCTCTCCACAGACTGACAACAAACTACCACAGACTAGGTGGCTTAAACAAGATATTTTCCACCCATTTTTGGAGGCTGGCAAGTCCAAGAACAAGGTGCAGCTGATTTGGTTCCTGGTGAGAGCTCTCTTCCTGGCTGGCAGACAGCAACTCCTCTTTCTGTCCTCACATCCTCATATGGCCTTTTTTCAATACACTCTTCCACTTCTTAAGACCAGTAAACTTGTCATGAGGACCCATTCTTCCCAGTTACCTTCCTAAATTACCTTAAAACCCTAATTACCTTCCCACAGCCAAATCTCCATATACCATCACATTGGCAATAGGGCTTCAGCCTGTGAATTTGGTGCAGGGGGTAGAGGTCACTTGAAAGGACAGCATACAAGCATTCAGTCTGTAACAAAGATCAAAGTGTTTTCACAAGATTTTTGTATAAAGTCAAAATACCTTCATGATATTTTTGTGTAAAACCTTAGTAACCTGAATATACTATAAATTATTGCTTTAATTTCACCAATGTATATTACATATTTTTCAATGCCAACTATTAATTCTTAGGTTTTAATTGAAGGTACATTTAAAACATTAAAATAATTAAAATTTTATTTTTATTGCATTGGCATTTCCTGGATGGTAATAATTTTATGTTTTAAAATTTGGGAGGAACTATTTATTATAGAACAGACAGTCCACAGGTGGGTAATTCACAAGAATTATAAAAGACTAGACTATCTACTTGATTTATTTTATTCTTAAACACTTAATCAGACATTCATAACCGGAATAAACTGCTAAGGAAAATTAAACTCCATTAATTCTTTCAAGGCCAAATTAGTGATCACTTCTACAAAAGAATTATCTAAGGAACATATGAAAAATTCAGATAAGTTTAATTCAAATTTTCTATTAAGATGATCTCCAGAGATCACCATCTTACAAAATAAAAAATATAATTTATATACTGAATGTTTAAAATGAAATTCTATACATTATCAATAAAAGCCCATTTATTTGAATGAAGAAATAAGATACCAGCTTTCACAATATTCTGTTAGACTGAAATTCCATTTGTTCCTATCATTCCCTATTTTAGGAAGAAACTAAATTGCAATTTTAAATATCTTAACAATTTAATAACAAAATTGTACCATGGGAAATGTACTTAAAATAATGGAGATCATGACTGTTGCTCCAGGAGGAAAATATTTTCCCAGCCTGGGGCAAAATACCTTTGAAACCAAAATCAGTCAAAGGAAAAAATAAAGTGGGAGAAACCTGTTAATTGCTTACAGTCATATACTTCTGCTCTCCCTCCCAAGCTAGCTGCAAAAAGGGACCCCACGCCACCTTTCCAGTTCAGATTTGCCCTTGCTCCCCCTTGTAATTACCTATTGATGTGGCGATGGACTACTTCTCTCCACCCTTGGAAATGCCTATTTATATGGAGATGTAGTAAGGCCAGGAGGTTCTGGAAATACTGCAATTTTACCCACAATGACTTATACTAACTATATCAAACAAATGAGATTCAGTATCATTTTCAAGACATAATCTTCAAAAGAGTAAATTTTAGTTCTCATTTAAAATATAAATAAGCAGAGGACAGTTTATTTTGTATTCAAAATCATTAGATGTACAGATTTCTTATATGCACAGAATTGTTGAATAAATGGGAGAAAAACAAGTGAATCCTGAATTTCATTTCTCTTAAAGGTACTTGAGGTATAATCAAGTCTAACACCTTCATTTGGAGAGGATTTAAAATATCAAGAATGCCTCATAATCCCTCTTATAAGCAGTAGTTAATGCCAATCTTTTACATTAAGCTTTGTTAAATCCCAAGTGAGCTATGGAAAAGTAATTTGGTTTCTCAGGACTTAATTTCTTGTTCTGTAAAATTGGACAGTTGTTTCAGATCTCTTTTAGCTTTAACATTCTGCAGTTCAAAATGAAATAAAGCAAAATTCAAATAAAGTATTCAAATTCAAATTTATTGAGGACATAGAGAATTAAGTAGGATATAGACTGTTTATGAGGGGAGGAGAGGCCCAAAAACCTTATGCTTTCAACCTCCCTTAAAATTCTTGATTAATATAAACAATCTTTAAATATGTACTCTGGATCAATTTTATATTCCTTATGATCACTAAAAGGCCTTATTTTCTCAAACATCCCATGTCTCATATACTTAAACAAAATTTTAAAAGTATTATTTGGAAATAATTTCCATTGTACAGAAAATGGCAGAAAGAAAATGTATACCTTTTATACTTAATATAAAATATTTACCTTATATTCCTTATACCTTGTACACCCTTTACTCTCCACCAGAATACTACTGTGTTTTCTTAGGGCTTCACTTCACGAAGCACACAATGCCTGTCTACTACTTACCTCTTATTTTTAATTTTGATTTTAATGACATTGTCATACATTCCACTGTCTGCTTACTACACTCATTGTTTTTTTCTCTTATAATCTGTGGAAACAAAATTTAAGATCATTCAAATATCTCATTTCTTGTTAAATAACCCCATTTCTGTTTTCAACCATTGATAACTACTGTTCTTTCCTGAGCAAATCTTTACTGTGATGGTTAAAAAAAGGACATTTAAACTCCAGCAGTTCCTCCGTATTTAACAAGAAAGCACTCAACATTCCACTCTAAGACAGAGTCCTCCCTTATCCCCATTTATGTACTTACTATTGGTATTGATTCTTTAGTATTCAATTGTTTATAATTGATTACTTTCATGTTCAAATTGGCCCATATCTGGCACTTTTGGACTAGCTATATTTTTCTTATGATAGGTCCCATCATTTTCTTCTTTTGAACACTTTTTTCCTTTTTTGGCTTAAAAAACTCTTTCGGATATATCTTGTCTCTAACAGATTGTGCAATCAGCCACTTCTCTCCTGATTTCTTCTTAAAGAATAGTGTTAGAAAACAATACCTGGGTGCAAGTTGTGTTCATTTTGACTGCCATGTTTCTGTTTCTGGGCTTTTAACAGAAAAAGACAACATATGCACATAAATGCATTCACATACAAATATATACACACATATTTTAAAAATCACAAGTTCATACATATACCACCAATTCCACTCTATTCTCAAGAGTCATTTTTGCTTTTCCCCATTTCATATGTGTATGTCTCTTCTTCAGCGAAAATCTGACTCCTGACCATATCAACACATTTACTCACTGGATTAATCCTATAAAATGCTTAAAATGTTTTCAGAGTTGCTTCATCTACAAAAACACATTTACTAAAACAAGCTGAAGATTTGTTTGTGGCCTCCCATCTTATTTTAGTCATAGGTTACCTAGAAGATTTCTTTCTTACGTAAAAAGACTTTCCTCTTATCTTTTTCTTCCTCCTCTTTTTTTTCTCTCTCTGTTTCTTCCTTTCTTCTATGTGATTATATTATTTATTTGAAATATAACTAGGATCCCTTGTTTCAATTAAGTTTTCTTTGTCCCCTTCTCATTCTTGTTGATTTGAATATGTAGAAGATAATTATGCTTGCAAAAATCAAAACTACACAAACAGTTGTACATACCTAAGAATAAAAAGTCTTACTCTTTCCCATATACCTTCCACCCTTTGTAGGTATCCAGCTCCATTGTTTTCTTGTTTATGCTTCTGTGATACTTTCGGTAAGAGTCAGGATTCATGTTTATGTGTGTGTATTATCTATATGTAAATATACCATATTATAGTATAGTGTATAGAAGACCTTTCCCCTACACCTAGATGATAGAAGTATTAGCTAATCATTTATCTTAGTAAATATTTTCTATTTTACTTTATAAATGTCCCTTTAAGATCTCTGTAAAAGACATTTAAAGGATACATATGGATTTTATCTGATTTCATCTTTTACTACATGTTTATATATTTATCCCAACACTGTTTATGAAAAAGACTATCTTTGCTGCAGTAATTTGGTATTACCTTAATAATATATACATGATTTACACATATTATGTACATACATTTCTATACATAGTCCTTAAATTTCTTTATGAACTTTTGGTATCCATCAATCCTACACTGTTTTAATTATCAAGGTTTAATAGAATGCTGGGAGGCCTGATTCCCTTACTGAACTTTTTCTTTCTGCTGTTTTCCAAGCTAGTTTTGTGTGTTTATTTTCCTTAGAATTTCAGTATTTACTTGTCTACCTCTATAAAAAAGCTCCTAGTGATCATGTTTAACTTATACATTAATTGACATCAGGAACTGACATTATGATGTGGTTATGATTTCCTAAATAAAATCAAAGAACGGCTTTGTGTTTGTTCAAGCTTTGTTGTGACTTCCAAAAGTGTTTTATAATTTTCTTCATATTGGTTTTAACATTTCCTTTTAAACATATTACTTTTCTATTTCCTCTTTTTTGTTGTTATTCTGTCTGGAATTTTTCCATTATAACTTCCAAATGATTTTCATTTGTGTGTATGAATTCCTCTATATTTTCAATAACAATTTCATATTCTGCTACTTTGTTGAATTTTTTTTATCATTTTAGTTAATTTTATCACTAAATCTCTAGGGATTCCCATGTATACTCTCACATCATATACAAATAGAGAGTTTTATTTTGTTCCTATTTCACGCTTCTAGTTGTTTTCTCTTGTCTAAATTCTATTGGCAACACCTATTTATTAAATATTAATGAAGATAGTGGACATCTTTACTTTGTTCTTAATCTTGGTGGGAAGAAAAAATATTTTTTCATTCTAATATAGTAGGTAAAATAATTTTATAATAAACCCTGATAATAACCCCCTGAAAAAAAAGTACCCCATATACAAATATTACACTGTTGTTAGCTTTGCTTTAGGGTATATTTTATGTGTTTGCAGAAGGAAACTAACACTCAAAAACTTGTCTAAGGTCCAAAAATAAGTGAATATTAGAGATGAATACATTAGTTGCTGTCTTTCCATATTTCATAGTGCCATCACAATTTCTTAATCACATTTTAATTAAATTCACATATATCTTTTGTCTTCAGCTTTTTAAATTTTTTCCTTACTCTACTGCTCTTTGAGTAAACTGTCTTATGTTTACATATATAGAAATTTAGAAAAGTGAAGTTATACTCAACTATTCTTTTTCCTCCTGCTTGAGGAATATAAATTAGCCTAAGGACTGACAAAAAATTAAAACTGGGGGGTGAAGGAATTGTTGTATATAAGTGCACAAAGAAAGAAGTGAACTCAATATTGATATAAAATAATTGTTTTTGTTTTTGTTCACTTTAGGAATTAAATATTATCTAAATTTTATTTCCCCCCTAAGTCCCAGTGTTTCCCAGGACTTTCAGGTTTGTTCTTTAATACTGTCTTAGAGAAAAATTCATAGATTTATTATGGTATATTAAATTGAATTTTTATGGTGTTTATGATGCAGTAAAATCTGAATCTATATCCCTTATAGCTAGCAAAGCTAACTCTAAAATTAACATGGGATAATAGAAATGAAATATGATTTGAATTAGTCAATAACATAGGCAAACTGATTTGGTAATATGGAGTAACTGACAGATTGATTTAGTAAAATCAATGAATGAATTGAAATTTGCAAATGATTAGCGTACAGTACCTTTAAAATGACATGAACCAAGAAAAGTAAAAAAAGGATAAAGTTTAATATTTCTTACTTCATTTATAATTTTAAAGCAACTATTGAAATTGCAGAAAGAAAATATTAAGCTTTACTACTCTAAAAATAACCATTATCTTCTTGCAGAGCAGGAAAAAGTATTGCACACACTGCTTTTATTCATTATAAATAAATTTTAAATCTTGTTTCATTTTTTATGTTAATTTTATTTCCATATCAAGGTAATGCTAGAAGTGCAAAAATGTATTAAAACTTTTCCATCTTTGTATCTGTCTGGAAGAGATAAAACAGCAAATGGATGTAGAAAATAATTTATCTGAGTTCCCAACTCAACACATTTTTGATGTTTTCTCTCTAATGTTTAATGTGAATTTGGGATAACCTTTGTTGAGACCTACTAATTGGGTATGATTTTGAAATGAATTAAATTCTTTTATATAGTAAATGAAAATATTTTATGGGCTACATATAGCAAATTTTGTGGCATGTAAAATGTTTTGACTTTTAGGCCATCATTATAAGTCATTTATGAAATAGGATAAAGAATAATTTTAGTTGAATATATGATCATAATTAGAAAACAAAGTGATTTACATTTTGCTTTTAAAATATTCATTTTACACATTTAACAAGAACAGAAAATTTTCTTATACATAGAAGCATGGCAAAGAATATGTCAAAACATCTAAAAATACTTCATCCACTATCCATTTCTGCAGTTCCAAATGTAAAATATTCCAAACAGAAAGTCAACATTTTTTCAATATATTGGTTTGAAATTTGTTATAAAATATGAATCATCTTTCAACAGTTTTTATTAATATTTCTACTTACTGTATCATGAACTATATATCTGAGGGCAATAAGCATTTCAAATTCAATTTAATCACCATATGCATTAATTCCAATAGGCAATAGCCGTTTTGATATTTTATTGTTATAATACTGTCAGTTACAAAACCACCTCCCATAATGACTATTTGGAAATAAAGTAACTATGAAAATGCTAAAACATCATTCATAATGTTAATTATTTTATACCCCTAGTGTGTGATTCTGCTTTTCGTGAATACAGTGTGACATCTTCTTGAAGATAAGCTCTATGTTCTCTAATGTTTATAGACGGCTGGTCTATCTGTGGAGTTTCTCTTCTGATCAAATAGTTGAAGGCCAGTACATTATTAAGTCCAGGTTTAATGGTTTCTTTCTGATGTGGTTTTCCTCACAAAATGAAGAATAGATCTACTAAAATTCAATTTGGCCTGTAAACCAATGTTTACCACTTAAACATTCCCCAAATATCTGCTAAAAATATTTCTGCTGGACTCCAAAAAAAATACAACAGGGTAGGAAGGCCAGGCAAAAACCTCCTGTGCAAGTGCAAAACTGTGCAAGTTTGGCACAGTATTCAAAAATCAACCAAAATCATACACTACATCAACAAAAAGGACAAAATCACCAGATCATCTCAATAGATGTGGAAAAAACATTTGAAAAAATTCAACATCCATTCATAATAAAAACTCAACAAAATTGGTATAGAGGATAAGTACATCAACACATTAAAGGCCATATATGACAAACCTACAGCCAGCATCATCCTTGACAGTGAAAAGCTGAAAGCTTTTCCTCTAAGATCAGGAACAAGACAAGGATGGCCCCTCTCACCACTTTTATTCAATATATTACTGGAGATCCTAGCCACAGCAATCAGATGACACAACAAAATAAAAGGCATCCAGATTGGTAAGAAGTTAAAAACTGTTACTGTTTTCAGATGAGATGATATTGTACATAGAAAATCTTAAAGACCACACCAAAAAACTAATAACTGAATGCAGCAAAGTTGCAGGATACAAAATTAAAACACAAAAATTTGTGGCATTCCTATGTACTAACAACAAAATAACAGAAAGAAAAATCAGGAAAGCAACTCCACTTACAACTGCATCAAAAAGAATAGAATACCTAAGAATAAACATAACAAAGAAGTTAAAAGAGCTTTACTCTAAAAACTACAAGACACTCGAGAGAAATTAAAGAGGATACCAATAAATGGAAATACATCCTGTGCTCATGGATAGGAGTATTAATATTGTCAAAATGACCATTCTGCCTAAAACAATCTACAGGTTCAATGCAATCCCTATCAAAATACTAACAATATTCTCCAACAAACTAGAAAAAATAGTTCTAAAATTTATATGGAACCACAAAAGACCCAGAATAGCCAAGGCAATCCTGAGAGGGAAAGAAGAATAAAGGGTTGGGGGATTATGCTCCCTAACTGCAAGCTCTACTACAAAACCACAGTAATCAAGACAATTTGGTACTGGCACAAGAGCAGATAACAGATCAATGGAACAGAATAAAGAGCCCAGATATAAACCCACACATACATGGTCAATTAATATATAATGAAGGAGCCATGAATATACAGTGGGGAAAAGACAGCCTCTTCAACAACTGGTGCTGGAAAAACTGGACAGCTACATGTAAGGGAATGAAGCCGGATTGTTGTCTAATTCCATATACAAAAGTAAACTTGAAATGGATCAAAGACCTGAATGTAAGCTATGAAACCATAAAACTCATGGATAAAAACAGGCAAAAATCTCTTGAATATATGTATGAACAACTTTTTCCTGAACACATCTCGTTGGGCAAGGGAAACAAAAGCAAAAATGAACAAGTGGGTCTACAACAAACTGAAAAGCTTCTGTACAGCAAAGGACACCATCAGCCAAAACTAAAAGGCATTCTACAGTATGGGAGAATGTATTCATAAATGACTTATCCAATAAGTGGTTAACATGCAAAAATATAAGAGCTCATATACCTCAACACCCAAAAAAACAAATAACCCCATTAAAAAAATGGGTGGAACATCTGAACAGACACTTCTCCAAAGAAGAAATTCTGATGGTCAACAGGCATGTTAAAAGATGCTCCACATTGCTAATTATCAGGGAAATGCAAATTAAAATCACAATGAGATATCACTTTACGCCAATTAGGATGGCCAATATCCAAAAGACAAGAAACAACAAATGCTGACAAGTATGTGGAGAAAGGGGAACCCTCTTTGTTGGTGGGAAAGTAAAGTAGTTGAACTGTTGTGGAAAGCAATATGGAAGTTTCTTAAAAAAACTAAAAATAGAAATACCATTTGACCCAGGAATTCCACTCCTAGGTATTTACCCAAAGAAAACAAGATCTCTGATTCAAGATGACACATGTACCCCTGTTTCTCACAACACTGTTTGCAAAAGCCTATGGAAGCAACGTAAGTGTCCATCAATAGATGAATGGATAAAGAAGAGGTGGTACATATACACAATGGAATATGGTTTAGCCACAGAAAGAGAAGATATCCTACCATTTGCAACAACATGGATGGAGCTAGAGGGTATTATGCTCTGTGAAATAAGCCAGGCGGAGAAAGACAAGTACCAGATGACTTCACTCATTTGTGGAACATGAAAACAAAGTAAAACTTAAGGAACAAAATAACAGCCAACTCACAGACACTGAGAAGGGACTGGTGGTTAACAAAGGGGAGAGGCTGGGGAGGGAGAAGGGAATTAAGGGGCAGTATAATTCACAGTCACAATAAAGGTAGGGCACAGGGAAGGCTGTATAGCATGGAGAAGGCACGTGATGTCTGTGTAACATTTTAGTATGCTTATAGACAGTGACTTCAGTGGTGGGAGGTGAGGACTTGATAATATGGATGAATGTTGAAACCACAATGTTGTTCATGTAGAAACCTTCATAAGATTGTATATCAATGATACTTTAAGTAAAAAATAATATTTGTCTTGTGGGTTTTTTTCATTACTTTGAATTCTTCCAAATCAGAGTCAATTTGTTTCCCTTCTGTCTTTTTTCATATCAATAACATCTTTTTTAAAAATTTAAGTAGAAACCTTCTTTAAAATGGCTTCACTTCAAAGCAGTTTCACATAACATATAATTTCATATGATTAAAATATGAACTATAGTTCATTATGTACATGTGGGATTTGTTTATCATTATTCATATTTGTTAGTTTATAATGAAACATGCTGAAAGTTAGCATGTCCATTTGAAAATTTGCTTAGTAAAAATTTTTGTTCATGTTTAAACAATAAATTGAAATAGGCTGAAAATTCTTTACCAGTTATGTTTAATTGGATATTTTGTTGGTCAGTATTCAGTACTTGACAGTAAAATAGTCCCATTATAGACTCTTGTTATGTTACATAGGTTATAAGCGGTGTTACTGAAAGAAGAACTATTACATATATGCAGCCATTCAAAACATTACTCTCATCTTTTATTTTATATGAATGAAACACTCATATTTTCTAAGAGTCCTAAATGAAGAGTTATGGTATGGAAATACTGAAGAAGCTTCGGTCTGAATGTCTGGACTCTCATGTTGTTAGTGTTTGTCCAAAGACTTTCTAGAATTAATTTAAGTCATTCTTTTACCATTTTAAAAACATTTTAATATATTGTTATAAAGTGAGCAAAGATATGCTGATGGGATCTTCATGCTATCACAGTTAACTTTAACCAATTAATATCTGTACTTATTTATATATTAATATGAGATTTTTCTCCAACAGGAATTTTAAATTCTTTAAAAAATTCAAGTAAGAGCAACTTAACTCCATTAGGAGGGAATAGGGCTATAGTTGTTCCAGGGACAGAGTTTGAAAACTATTACTGTGACAATATTATTTTCAGCTATAAATGAGCCTTCATCTCACCAAAATAAACAGTTTCTAAGATAACCTGTTGCTAAATTATTTAGTTGTGTCAACTTTTTACATATTAGGAGACAGCTTACTTTGTCATTTTTTTATTTTTAGTAATTGAAACAATATAAAATGATTCCACATTGCCAGTGGAGTGTACATACTTGATAGATACATTCACTAGATTCAGTTTGTCAAATAGTTAAGCATTAGTTATTAAAGAGAAATATTGTTTGTCTTTAGAGAGAGGGAAGATGAGCAAAAAGAAGATAAATGAGGCTTCATTTCTACATTTCATAATTATTCAAAAGTGGAAGTCCTTCTTTATGGGAACCTGAAATGTCTTTGAGGGTGTAGGACTTAACTGGTCCTTGAACTCTGGAAGAATTTTAACAAATGTACATGGAAGGAAGAGCATTCCAGGGAAAGGAGGGTCTGGAATGAATAAAAGGGTAAACGTAGAAGAAAAGTACAGGTTAAGGACAAGTGGGTTCATGTACCTGGATCTGTGTGGAGTAGTAGAGTTGAGTGGCTAACCATTTTGGAAAGGTAGAGGTCAGATTGTGGATTAATTAAATGCCAGTCTTAAATGTTGGGAATAAATAATGGAAGAACTACATAATTTAATTAAAAGACAGGGAATGGTCACTGGTGAGCTTTATTTCTATTAATCCAACAGCAGCATATACAGTGAGTGAGAAAGTATTAAACTATGAAAAAAGTTGAAATTATTATTGGAAACAAACACTATGTGTTTGAAATTGAACTCCAGTGAATAACACATCTCCTCTCTGACACTGCACTTTGTGCTTTAAAATAGAACCTGTTTCAAAGTCCAGGTCTTCCTAGCTACCTCTTGTGTGTTATTTATCACTCATATATCACTATGTATCTAATTTGTCCCCAGTAAAATAGCGATAGTTTAAATCTTTCTGAGTTACTGTAAAGACTGAATGAAATAGTGGTTGAATTGTGTCTTAGATGCAGTTAGCACTTTATGCTATATTAACCTTCCCTTTCCTATGAAACTCTAGGTATAGAAGTTTTATCCATATTATGAAGGGGGACTTTACCACATAGGCCTTTGGGAATTGTAATACACACAAGGGGAAGGAAAGTAAATATGGGCTGAATTACATTTAGTTTTATATTTGTTTAGTGTTATTTTTCATGTTTATTGCTTCTTATTATCTAATAACAGTTACACCAAGGGAAGAATACATTTCCTTTGTCCTAGTTACATTTTTAGTGTGTAACTTCATAATAATACAAAAGGGAACTTGCAAATGCAAAGGTAGGTTCAAATTGACTTTCTTCATTTAATCATATATTGTTCTTCCCCTGGACTTTATTTTCTTCATGATAACTCACTTTTCTTTTAACCTAATAAGTAATTATTTTGTTGCTAGAATTCACCAGCATTATTCTAATACCATGAATACCAAAAAACAATGGACTGCACATCTGCAGAGTGACAGGAAGTTGCTTAGAGAAAATATTTAACTTAAAATAGTAAAATAATTTTCTACTAAATGCCACTGAAATGTAACTTTTACTGACTTTTTCATCTTTCTTGAACATATAGAAAAATAATTTGAGATCCCAAAAGAAATGTAGTCAACTAGGAAAGGACTCTGTTTTGTCTTAGGTGTACCTTTGTAAACTTTGGTGAATCTGAAGAATCCACCCAGTTTTTCTACTCTCCTTTTCCCTAATTTGTCATTCATTTTACAGCTAACATCAGGATCTGCTAGTCTTTCTTTCCTAATTGTGGTTGCTTCTGTTTTTTTTTTTTAACTTACATGTAAAGAAATAAAAATGAACTTTGCTGGTACTTGACATTGTATGTGAAAATGCTGAAGACCTTGACTCTATAGCTGGCATATAGTAAGAACAAAAAAATCCCCCACTCTCTCTGTTTACCATTTTTGCAGCCACCTGTCCTAATAATTAAAAAGAAAATAAAATTCCTGCTTGTTAAGATCTGAAAGTAGCTCCTCTTCAAACAAACAAGAGGAAAAAAATCAGGAGCCTAAACATGGAAGATATTTATGGGTATACAAGAGACACTTTCAATCAAAACAAAATAATGTAACATCAAAAGTCAAACATTCACCTCCTTTAATTCTGTAAATCACACTGCCACAAAAGGTTTACCCTGCAGTATATATTCATAAGGTACAATAACTTAAAAGGTATAAGCCATTTCTTCATACTATTCTATAAATTCCCATAACATTATTGAGATTTATAAAATATTTGTGTGTTCATTCTGATACTGCTATCATTGGCTGAGTTATACCCTCTTAGCCATGACTTGACAAAGGGAAATACCCACTTCATGTGACAACTATTCAGTCCCTAGTGTTTTGTTGCAATAGGAGGGCGACTAAACCTGGTGCTTATGCTTTGTATCCAGGTGCGTGCCTGAGTGTCCATACTTCTCCCATGCCATGATAGTGCCTATCAACAATGCCACGTTGTCTTCACAGCTATTTGCTCCATATACTGCTTTAGACTTCTAGATTGCCTCCCAGGTCTACCTGAACTATGCCAGCACTGCTCCCATAATCACTACCTATTTTTGAGGTTAAAACAAAACTGTTGGGTGGCTTGTGGCCTCAATTAATAGATACTCTTATGTACATCAATTATTCTTTTCTCATGGTGGTAAATCCAATCTCACTGTTTGATGAACTGAAGTCGAGTATATTAAAATATTTTCTAATCCTTAAAATTTATAAGTGTCTATCCATCACTATCTCTATTATCAACTAAATCTAACATGTGTATTATAAAGCCACTTATCAAAGGTTGTCTTAACATCTTATGACTTGAACTAATGTCTTGATATGAGAACATACATTATTAATTAGTTTTATATTTTATTGCAGTGATTAATATTTGCAAACAGAATAAAAATATTTAAAGATTTAAATACTAAACCAACTTGTTGTATAGCTATTTTCAATCTAGTGGTTAAATATTAACCTTGTATGTATGTAAGAAAAATGTGAAATGGAAGGGGCATACATGATTTCATAAACAGAGAAGTGAAATGATAGGCAACTATTTTATGAGTAAATAAATGTTTAAACAATTGGTTTCAAATCTAAGTCTGTGAGAGATAAAGCTGTAAATTGGGTATGTTTACCAGATATCCTTTGTACAAAAAGTAATGTCAGAAAAGTACATCATTTGTAAATGCTACAAAATTGTTATATAATTTAATTAAAAATCTGATTAAAATACCACATTTCATTTATTGAAAGAATTGTTTTTATAATATTGTTGCAGCCCTTTTCCCTTTTTTTTCCAGAATCTGAAAATTACATATCTGAATCTCTGACTAAATGTATCTTCTCTGCCCTTAATTTGTTTCCCTCATTGGAATTCTTAATGCTAAATGTCCAGTTCTCAAATAAAACTCTGGCTAATGAAATGCATAGTTATAAGTAATTTAGCTACCTTTATTTTACATTCCAAGTAATTTTCCTCCTGAACAGATGCAAGAGTTTTTAACTTGAATTAGAAGTTATAATTGAAAACATAGTTATTAATACACAGTCTATAAATGTCTGAGAAATTAATAATTGTTTTGATTAAACTATACTCATGTAGATGAATAAATGAATAATTTCAGAGTTAATCAATCAAGCCACACAAAACACTATTATAATAACACTTTAAAGTCACACATGCCACCAAAGATTTCTAGAAAAAAAATCTATTCTCAAAAAGAAAATATCAATGAAATCTCATTTGAAATACTTTGTCATATTATATGATAGTATTGTGAGACTACCTGGTTTGACACTGCATAATTAAATAAGGAACTCAATGTGATATTTTCCTTTAAAAATGGGAAAGTATATATTTCCTGTATACTTCCCAGGAATTCTTTTTAACAGCACATTGATTGGATAATGCACATGCAGTAAAAATATATTACTTCCAGAATACCTGATTGAAATTTGATTTTTTATTCTTTTTTAATATAAATAATTCTTTTTTATTAGATAGGTAAATTAAAGACAACTTAAAAAGCTGAGGACAAAAAAACAACTAAAAATAGAAGTGAGATACTTATCATTTGTATGAATCACATTGTGAAAGGAAGAATAGCAAAAAAAAAAAACCCGTAAATTTTGGAGGATGATATTTTCATTAAAATTAATCATGACTCTTCCTGGTAGTTAGCTCACTCAGAGTGGTAAGTTTGACTGCATGGTCAACTTCACCACCTAATTGTGTATGAAGAGGCTTACTCTAAATTGTAATACTTACCATCAGTACATAATCTCATATTATATTAATATACAGTTCACACGATACCACTCTGATTTATTCATTAATATCTCTGTTTTAAGGATGAAAAAACTGCAGCTAGAGATAGAATATAATTTTCCCCATGGACACAAAGCTAGGAAATGCTGATAAGAGAATTCATATTCTAAACTAATATTGGAGTATATGAAGTATGTGGTGTAAAGTTTTATTTTAATAAAATTGTAAATAATGTAAGAAAATCCAAGCTAAATATTGATTTTTTTCACTATTAGGGAGTCTGCTGACAATAGGATTACAAAAGGCAATTCAAATAAAATAAATTAATGTAGTTAAGTGTGTATTTTTGTTGAAATATTAATAACAAATAGTGAAAAAAACAAATTCAATAATATATTTTGTGTGTGTGAGCAAAGGGATTTTTCAGTAGATTTTGCATATCGTTTATTTTGAATAAATAAATACAGAAGTTAGGACTCAGTCCATAGACTCTCCCATGTTTATTGAATTTGCAAAACATTTTTAAAATGCAAATTTCTGGTTTCTACTGAAATCTGCCTCCTGTCTGTGATGCTGTTTTGGTGAATCAAATGCATGCCTAAGTTTAATGGCCCCAATAAAACCTACACTGCAACAAAGCACTTGAATCCTTCAGCAATATTTTAAATTTTTGCTGTTTTACAACTGCAGAAAAAAAATGTTTAAAGACTATTCTGCTTTTGAAAAGCTCTGTAAACAAATATTTTCATTTGTAGTTCACTGAAATGATCATGTAGTTTTCATGTACTCTTGTTCATCTGACTCTTGTGTCTTTGAGGTCTAATTTTCCCTTTATGTGACTTAATTTAATGTATCTGAAAAATTTTATCGTTGTTCCATAATTTCTCTTGATTTCAGGCCAATGCCTTCAGTTCCAACACTTGTTCTCAGATAATTATGTCTCTTCTTACCCACCAGACACTTTCTTTTGATAAAGATAGTCAATACTAGACCCAACTATCATTTCTTAAGCATTTATGATATGCCAACATCTGTTTAGATTCATTTAGAAAAACAGGTCTTCTGTATTCAATTTCAAAAGAAGGAAAAAAAATGTTCAGTCTTTAACCATTAATATAGTGTTGAGAAAATTTATGATTATATGACCAGCACTATAATGGGTGAGATTTTTTCCATAACTCTTGATATTTAAAAACTAGACAATACATTAAAAAAATTTAGAATAAACAACACATGACTAAATTACTCAGTAATTTGAGTTGACTATAATATTAAGATATAATTCAATTATGTAATAAAGGTTGCCAGAAAAATCATTGTCATTTGGTGAAATGAAATGGTTCATATTATTCAGGATGAAGTAGGTGATGCTGTTTCTCTGTTTTACACATGTCAGAATAAACCCAGTTTAGTATGCTATTTTCCTGATATCATATTTTAAGGAAATTTGAGAATTTTTAGAAAGATTTTCAGGCTATTTCATGTCAAGAAGAATAAAATTTCCACTTAGAGTTAAAAATTATATCATTCAAGCACAAAAGCCAGATTTAATCACAGATTTTTAAAGTGTGTATATTGTGCTTATGTGTGAAGACATGTATGTATGCATACGTACATATATGTAAACTATTTGATATTTGTTTGTTTATTCATTCAGTATATACATAATACACTTCTTCTATGTGCCAGGCACAACATTAGGTATGGATTGTTAGAGTGATGAACAAAATAGGCACAAATTTTACTGTCACGTATCTTGTGGGGAAGATGGATGATTAAATAACACAATATTTGAGTCAATGTTTGAAGGGATATGCCTGAAAATGTTCTAGAATTGATAGGAAATATCAAACCACTGATTCAAGAATTCCAATAAATCCCAGGAAATATCGCAGAAATACATACCTAATTATATCAAAATTAAAACCTGCAGAAAGCAAAAACAAGAGACTATCTTAAAATCTATGAAAGGAAAAGACAAATCACCTTCAAATGTAGCATATTAAGAGCTGACTTATTAATAGCAGCCATGTGGTGAAAGGCAATAACTGGCAAACTATAATTCTATACCCAGAAAAATGATCCATCAATAATGGATGTTTTGAAATAATGAAATAAATAAACATTATTTAGACAAACAAAAACTGAAATTGCTTATACCAAACCAGCACTTCTGGAGATTGTGAATTCTAAAGGATGTACGTTAGACAGAAGAAAAATTACAGCAGAGCCAGATCTCACAACCTGAGCTTCACTGACCTATGATTCTTTGCTGCAAGCTGCCTTGTGCATTGTAGTGTGTTCAGCAACATTCCTCGTCTCTACCATAAGAGGTCAGAAGCACCAACCAGTCATGGCAATCAAAAATGTCTTCAGATGTTGCCAAATAAGTATCTTGTAGGAGATGGAATCACTCCCTTGCATGAAGTACTGCCTTGGAGGAAAAGTCAATGTACAGAAAGGAACAGAGAGCAAAGTGCTAAATGTCATGATAACCTTGACGAGATGCATGGCTGTTTACTTAAGTGCCATCTACACATTTCATACCAAGATTTTGAATGACAATAATGTTTATATTTTTATGTTGCTTCAAAATACATAAAATATAATCATCTACATTTTCAAATTTGATTTCCTAATTATTGAGAACCTCCTATATGTCAGGTATTTTGTTAATTAATATATATGTATATATACTGGAAAATGACAGTCAATAGCTTACATATATGGTTACTGTGGGACATGACTCCATGATTTTCTGTCTCTAGGTAGTCTATTTCATTACATTATGCCATCATATGTGGGTAATTGTCACTTATCATCTCTCATGTTTTTTATGTTACCATATATTAACTGGTTTAAACAGATGCATAGGTATATAGATCCAAGATGTATATAGATTGATGATTGGTAGAAAGATAATAAAACAATAGACAAATACATATTTATATAAATCCAGAATCTAATGTATCCTTTGTAAATATTATAATTTAAGTGATGTATTAGCCAGGCTTCTTCAGAGACACAGAACCAACAGGTTGTGGAAATGTATAAAATACATTAAAAAATTTCATGTAAAAACCTGGCTCCTCACAAGATCATGGAGGCTTGACAAGCTCAAATAATGCTGGGGTAGAGTGGCAGGCTGGACAGTCAGGGAAGAGTTGCAGTTGGAGTCCACAGCTTCTGGCAGAATCTCTTGCTCAGAGGAGTTCAGTCTTTGTTCTAATAAGGCCTTCAGCTGATTGGATAAGTCTTATTCATGTTATGGAAGGTAATCTGCTTCACTCAGAGTCGACTGATTTTCTTTCTTTCTTTTTTTATTGAAGCATAGTTGATATAAAATATTATATTGGATTCAAGTTAACATAGTGATTCAACAGTTATATACATTATTAAATCCCTACCCAAATTAATGTAGTTAATATCTGTCAACAAAGAAAGGTATTACAGAATTACTGACTACATTCACTAAGTTCTACTTTCATCTTGTAACCAATATATATTATGATTGAGCTTTTGTGCCTCTTTATCCCCTTCACCTATTTCACCTACTCATCCCAACCCCTTCCACATGGTAAACACCAGTCCCTTCTCAGTGTCTCTGTGTCTACTACTATTCTGTTCATTTTGTTTTGTTTTTAGATTCCACAAAAAAGTGAAATCATATGATTATTTGTCTTTTTCCACCTGGCTTATTTCACTAAGCACAATGCCCTATAAGTCCATCCATGTTGCTACAAATGGCAAGATTTCTTTCTTTTTTATAGATGAATAATATTCCACTGTATATATGTACCACACCTTCTTTATACATTTATCTATTAATAGGTACTTTGGTTGCTTCCATATCTTGTTTATTGTAAATAATGTGGCAATAAACATAGGGGTGCATGTGTCTTTTGTTTTCTTTGGGTAAATTCCTAGATGTAGAATTACTGGGTCATATGATATTTCTATTTGTAGTTTTTTTGGGAATCTCCATGCTGCTTTCCATAGTGGTTGTACCAATTTACATTCCACCAACAGTGTACAAGGGTTACCATTTCTCCATATTCTCAGCAATACTTGTTAATTCTTGTCTTTTGGATAGTGGCCATTCTGAGTGGTGTGAAGTGATACCTACTGTGGTTTTTATTTTGCATTTCCCTGAATGATTAGTGATGTGGAGCATCTTTTCATGTGCCTGTTGGCCATCTTGCAGGTCTTCTCTGAAAAAATGTCTATTTAGGTCCTCTGCCCATTTTTTATCCAGGTTATTTGAGGTTTTTTGGTATTGAAGCACATGAGTTCTTTACATGTGTTTGATGTTAACCCCTTATCAGGTATACCATTTATGAATATAGACCACCATAATTTAGGTTGCCTTTTTGTTTTGTTGATGGTTTCATTTGTTATGCAGAAGTTTTTAGTTTGATGTAGTCCCACTTGTTTATTTTTGTTTTTGTTTCCCTTGCCTGGGGAAATGTGTCCAGAAAGAAATTACTCATGTTTATGTTCATGAACTTTTTGCCTATGTTTTATTCTAAGAGTTTTATGGTTTCACATCTTATATTTAAGTTTTTAATCCATTTTAAGCTCACTTTTGTTTATGGTGTTACGAATAGTCCAGTTTCATTACCTTCCATGTAGCTATCCAGTTATTAAAGAAACCATCTTCCTCCAAGGTATATTCATAGGTCTTTGGTCATATATATTTTTTTAGATTTGATAACACACTTTGTAATAATTATTTTTTATTAAGATATTACTGATATACACTCTTATGAAGGTTTCACATGAAAAAACAATGTGGTAACTACATTTACCCACATTATCAAGTCCCCACCCATACCTCAATGCAGTCACTGTCCATCAGTGTAGTGAGATGCCACATATTCACTGTTTGCCTTCTCTGTGGTACACTGTTTTCCCCATGATCCCCCACACCATGTGTACTAAACATAATACCAGCAAATCCCCTTCTCCCACCCTCCCCACACACTGTTCCACACCCCTCCACTTTGGTAACCACTAGTTCCTTCTTGGAGTCTCTGAGTCTGCTGCTATTTTGTTCCTTCAGTTTTGCTTTGTTGTTATACTTCATAAATGAGGAAAATCATTTGGCACTTGTATTTCTCCACCTGTCTTATTTCACTGAGCATAATATCCTCCAGCTCCATCCATGTTGTTGCAGATGGCAGGATTTGTTTCCTTCTTATGGCTGAATAGTATTCCATTGTATATATGTACCACTTTTTTATCCATTCTTCTACTGATGGACACTTAGGTTGCTTCCATCTCTTGGCTATTGTAAAAAGTACTGCAATAAACACAGGGATTCATATGTCTTTTTGAATCTTAGAAGTTGTATTTTTTGGGTAAATTCTAAGGAGTGGGATTCCTGGGTCAAATGGTATTTCTATTTTGAGTTTTTTGAGGAACCTCCATATTTCTTTCCACAGTGGTTGAACTAGTTTACATTCTCACCAGCAGTGGAGGAGGGTTTTCCTTTCTCCACATCCTTGCCAGCATTTGGTGTTCTAGTCTTTTCTATGATGGCCATCCTAACTGGTGTGAGGTGATATCTCATTGTCGTTTTAATTAGCATTTCCTAGAAAATTAGCGATGTGGAGGATTGGCCATCTGAATTTCTTCTTTGGAGAACTGTCTCTTCATATCCTCTACACATTTTTTAATTGGGTTATTTGCTTTTTGCATGTTGAGGTGTGCAAGTTCTTTATATATTTTTGATGTTAACCCCTTGTCAGATATGTCATTTTACAAATATATTCTCCCATACTGTAGGATGCCTATTTGTTTTGTTGATGGTGTCCTTTGCTGTACAGAAACTTTTTAGTTTGATGTAGTCCCATGAGTTCATTTTTGCTTTTGTTTCCCTTGCTCGAGGAGATGCATTCAGAAAGAAGTTGCTTATGCTTATATTCAGGAGATTTTTGCCTATGTTGTCTTCTAAGAGTTTTATGGTTTCATGACTTACATTCAGGTCCTTGATCCATTTCGAGTTTACTTTTGTGTATGGGATTTAAACAATAATCCAGTTTCATTGTCTTGCATGTAACTGTCCAGTTTTTCCTCACCAGCTGTTGAAGAGGCTGTCATTTCCCCATTGTATGTCCATGGCTCCTTTATCATATATGAACTGACCATATATGGATGGATGTATATCAGGGCTCTCTAGTCTGTTCCATTGGTCTATGGGTCTATTCTTGTGCCTGTACAAATTGTCTTGAGTACTGTGGCTTTGTAGTAGAGTTTGAAGTTTGGGAGCATAATCCCCCAGCTTTATTCTTCCTTCTCAGGATTGCTTTGGCTCTTCGAGGTCTTTTGTGGTTCCATATGAATTTTAGAATGATTTTCTCTAGTTTGCTGAAAAATGCTGTTGGTATTTTGATAGGAATTGCATTGAATCTCTAGATTGCTTTAAGCAGGATAGCCATTTTGACAATATTAATTATTCCTATCCGTGAGCACAGGATGTGTTTCCATTTATTGGTATCTTCTTTAATTTCTCTCATGAGTGTCTTGTAGTTTTCAGAGTATAGGTCTTTCACTTCCTTGGTTAGGTTTATTCCTAGGTATTTTATTCTTTTTGATGTAATTTTGAATGGAATTGTTTTCCTGATTTCTCCCTCTGTTAGGTCATTGTTAGTGTATAGGCATGCCACAGATTTCTGCATATTAATTTTGTATCCTGAAATGTTGCTGAATTCATATATTAGATCTAGTAGTTTTGGAGTGGATTCTTTAGGGTTTTTTATGTACAATATCATGTGATCTGCAAACAGGGACAGTTTAACTTCGTCCTTGCCAATCTGGATGCCTTTTATTTCTTTGTGTTGACTGATTGCCATGGCTAGGACCTCCAGCACTATGTTGAATAGAAGTGGGGAGAGTGGGTGCCTTGTCTTGTTCCCAATCTTACAGGAATACCTTTCAGCTTCTCGCTATTAAGTATAATGTTTGCTGTGGGTTTGTCATATATGGCCTTTATTATGTTGAGATACTTGCTTTCTATACCCATTCTGTTGAGAGTTTTTATCATGAATGGATGTTGAATTTTGTCAAATGCTTTTTCAGTATCTATGGAGATGATGATGTGGTTTTTGCCCTACTTTTTGTTGATGTGGTGGAAGATGTTGATCGATTTTCAAATGTTTTACCATCCTTGAATCCCTGGAATAAATCCTACTTTATCATGATGGATGATCTTTTGATGCATTTTTTAATTCGGTTTGCTAAAATTTTGTTGAGTATTTTTGCATCTATGTTCATCAGGGATATAGGTTTGTAATTTTCTTTTTTTTTTGGTGTCTTTGCCCTGTTTTGGTATTAGAGTGCTGCTGGCCTCATAGAATGAGTTTGGAAGTATTCATTCTTCTTCTACTCCTTGGAAAACTTTAAGGAGGATGGGTATTAGGTCTTCACTAAATGTTTGATAAAATTTAGCAGTGAAGCCATCTGGTCCAGGCATTTTGTTCTCAGGTAGGTTTTTGACTACCAGTACAATTTCATTGCTGGTAATTGGTCTGTTGAGATTTTCTGTTTCTTACTGAGTCAGCCTTGGAAGGTTGTATTTTTGTAGAAAGTTGTCCATTTCTTCTAGGTTATCCAGTTTGTTAGCATATAATTTTTCGTAGTATTCTCTAATTGTTCTTTGTATTTCTGTGCTGTGTTAGTGATTTTTCCTTTCTCATTTCTCATTCTGTTTATGTGAGTAGACTCTCTTTTTTTTTGAGAAGTCTGGCTTAGGGTTTATCTATTTTGCTTATTTTCTCGAAGAACCAGCTCTTGCTTTCGTTGATCCTTTCTATTGTGTTATTCTTCTCTCTCTTATTTATTTCTGCTCTAATCATTATTATGTCCCTTCTTCTACTGACTTTGTGTCTCATTTGTTCTTCTTTTTCTAGTTTCGTTAATTGTGAGTTTAGACTGCTCATATGGCAGTGTTCTTCTTTCCTGAGGTAGACCTGTATTGCAATATACTTTCTCTTATCACAGAATTCACTGCATCCCACAGATTTTGCGGTGTTGAATTATTGTTGTCATTTGTCTCCATATCTTGCTTGTTCTTTGTTTTTACTTGGTCATTGATCCATTGATTATGTAGGAGCATGTTATTAAGACTCCATGTGTTTGTGGGATTTTTCATTTTCTTTGTGTAATTCATTTCTAGCTTCATACCTTTGTGGTCTGAGAAACTGGTTGGTACAATTTCCTCTTTTAGAATTTACTGAGGCTCTTTTTGTGGCCTAGTATATGATCTATTTTTGAAAATGTTCCGTGTGTACTTGAGAATAATGTGTATTCTGCTGCTTTTGGGCGCAGAGTTCTATAGATGTCTGTTAGGTCCATCTGTTTTAATATGTTGTTCAGTGCCTCTGTCTCCTTACTTATTTTCTGTCTGGTTGATATGTCCTTCAGAGTGAGTGGTGTTTTGAAGTCTCCTAGAATGAATGCATTGCATTCTATTTCCCCCTTTAATTCTGTTAGTATTTGCTTCATATACGTAGGTGCTCCGGTTTTGGGTGCATGGATATTTATAATGGTTATATACTCTTGTTGGATTCACCCTTGTATCATTATGTAACGTCCTTCTTTGTCTCTTGTGACTTTTTTTTTTTTGATGTTTAATTCTACTTTATTAAATAGTTTCATTTAAGTTAGCCAGTAGTTTCGACCTGTTATCCTACCAAGGTAATCAATGAGATGAACTGTATATGTTTTTTTTATACAATTTATTTTATTATCATTAATCTACAATTACATGTGCAATATTATGGTTATTAAACTACCCTTCACCAGGTCCCGCCAATCAATCCCATTACAATCACTGTCCATCAGCGTAGTGAGATGCTATAGAATCACTACTTCTCTTCTCTGAGTTGTACTGCCCTCCCTGTGCCTCCCAAACATTACATCTGCTAATCGTAATGCCCCTTTTTCCCTCTTATCTCTCCCTTCCCGCCCGTTTTCCCCAGTCCCTTTCCCTTTGGTAACTATTAGTCCGTTCTTTGGTTCTGTGAGTCTGCTGCTGTTTTTGTTCCTTCAGTATTTTTTCTTTGTTCTTATAATCCACATATGAGTGAAATCATTTGATACTTGTCTTTTTCGGCTTGGCTTATTTCACTGAGCATTATACCCTCTAGCTCCATCCATGTTGTTGCAAATGGTAGGATTTGTTTTCTTTTTATGGCTGAATAATATTCCATTGTGTGTATGTACCACATCTTTATCCATTCATCTACTGATGGACACTTAGGTTGCTTCCATTTCTTGGCTATTGTAAATAGTGCTGCCATAAACATAGGGGTGCATCTGTCCTTTTCAAATTGGGCTGCTAAATTCTTAGGGTAAATTCCTAGGAGTGCAATTACTGAGTCAAATGGTATTTTTATTTTGAGTTTTTTGAGGAACCTCCATACTGCTTTCCACAATGGTTGAACTAATTTGCAGTCCCACCAGCAGTATAGGAGGGTACCCTTTTCTCCACATCCTCGCCAACATTTGTTGTTTGTGTTTTGGATATTGGCCATCCTCACTGGTGTGAGGTGATATCTCATTGTGGTTTTAATTTGCATTTCTCTGATGATTAGTGATGTGGAGCATCTTTTCATGTGCCTGTTGGGCATCTGAATTTCTTCTTTAGAGAAGTGTCTATTCATGTCCTCTGCCCATTTCTTAATTGGATTATTTGCTTTCTGTTTGTTAAGGTGCATGAGTTCTTTATATATTTTGGATGTCAACCCTTTATCAGATACGTTTTTTATGAATATATTCTCCCATACGGTAGGATGTCTTTTTCTTCTACTGATGGTGTCCTTTGCTGTACAGAAGCTTTTCAGCTTGATATAGTCCCACTTGCTCATTTTTGCTTTTGTTTCCCTTACCCGGGGAGATATGTTCATGAAGAAGCTGCTCATGTTTATGTCCAAGCGATTTTTGCCTATGTTTTTTTCTAAGAGTTTTATGGTTTCATGACTTACATTCAGGTCTTTGATCCACCTTGAGTTTACCTTTGTGTATGGGGCTAGACAGTAGTCCAGTTTCATTCTCTTACATGTAGCTGTCCATTTTTTCCAACACCAGCTGCTGAGGAGGCTGTCGTCTCCCCATTGCATATCCAAGGCTCCTTTATCAAATATTAATTGACTGTATATGTTTGGGTTAATGTTTGGATTTTCTATTCTGTTCCACTGGTCTGTGGGTATGTTTTTGTGCCAATTCCAAATTATCTTGATTACTGTGGCTTTGTAGTAGAGCTTGAAGTCAGGGAGTGTAATTCCCCCTATTTTATTCCTCCTTCTCAGGATTGCTTTGGCTATTCGGGGTCTTTTGTGGTTCCATATGAATTTTAGAATGATTTGTTCCAGTTCATTGAAGAAAGCTGTTGGTAGTTTGATAGGGATTGCATTGAATCTGTAGATTGCTTTAGGTAGTATAGCCATTTTGACAATATTTATTCTTCCTAGCCAAGAGCATGGGATGCATTTCCATTTGTTAGGGTCCTCTTTAATTTCTCTTAGGAGTGTCTTGTAGTTTTCAGAGTACAGGTCTTTCACTTCCTTCGTTAGGTTTATTCCTAGGTATTTTATTCTTTTTGATGCAATTGTGAATGGAATTATTTTTCTGATTTCTCTTTCTGTTAGTTCATCATTAGTGTATAGGAAAGCAACAGATTTCTGTGTGTTAATTTTGTATCCTGCAACTTTGCTGAATTCAGATATTAGTTCTAGTAGTTTTGGAATGGAGCCTTTAGGGTTTTTTATGTACAGTAACATGTCATCTGCAAATAGTGACAATTTGACTTCTTCTTTACCAATCTGGATGCCTTGTATTTCTTTGTTTTGTCTGATTGCTGTGGCTAGGACCTCCATTACTATGTTGAATAACAGTGGAGAGAGTGGGCCTCCCTGTCTTGTTCCCGATCTTAGGTGACAAGCTTTCAGCGTCTCTCCATTAAGTATGATGTTAGCTGTGGGTTTGTCATATATAGCCTTTATGATGTTGAGGTACTTGCCGTCTATACCCATTTTGTTGAGAGTTTTAATCAGGAATGGATGCTGAATTTTGGCAAATACTTTTTCAGCATCTATGGAGATGATCATGTGGTTTTAGTTCTTCTTTTTGTTGATGTGGTGGATGATGTTGATGGATTTTTGAATGTTTTTACCATCCTTGCATCCTTGGGATGAATCCCACTTGATCATGGTGCATGATCCACTTGATGTATTTTTGAATTCGGTTTGCTAATATTTTGTTGAGTATTTTTGCATCTACGTTCATCAGGGATATTGGTCTGTAATTTTCTTTTTTGGTGAGGTCTTTGCCAGGTTTTGGTATTAGAGTGATGCTGGCTTCATAGAATGAGTTTGGAAGTATTCCCTCCTCTTCAATTTTTTGGAAAACTTTAAGGAGAATCGGTGTTATTTCTTCTCCATATGTCTGGTAGAATTCAGAGGTGAATCCATCAGGCCCAGGGGTTTTGTTCTTGGGTAGTTTTTTGATTACCTATTCAATTTCATCGCAGGTGATTGGTCTGTTTAGTTTTTCTGTTTCTTGCTTGGTCAGTCTTGGAAGGTTGTCTTTTTCTAAGAAGTTGTCAATTTCTTCTATGTTTTCCAGCTTGTTAGCATATAGATTCTCATAATATTCTCTTATGATTCTTTGTATTTCTGTGGGGTCCATCGTGATTTTTCCTTTCTCATTTCTGATTGTGTTTATGTGTGTAGATTCTCTTTTTCTCTTAATGAGTCTGGCTAGGGGTTTATCTATTTTGTTTATTTTTTCAAGGAACCAGCTCTTGGTTTCATTGATTTTTTCTATAGTTTTGTTCTTCTCAGTTTTATTTATTTCTTCTCTAATCTTTATTATGTCCCTCCTTCTGGTGACTTTGTCCCTCATTTGTTCTTCTTTTTCCAATTTCAGTAATTGTATCTTTAGACTATTCATTTGGGAATTTTCTTCCTTCTTTAAATAGGGCTGGTTTGCAATATACTTTCCTCTTCGAACTGCCTTTGCTGCATCCCACAGAAGTTGAGGCTTTGTGTTGTTCTCATTAGTGTCCATATATTCTTTGATTTCTGTATTGATTTGTTCATTAACCCATTTATTAATTAGGAAAGTGTTGTTAAGTCTCCATGCATTTTTTGTTAGCCTTTTTGATTTCTTTCTAAAATTTATTTCTAGTTTTATACCTTGGTGATCTGAGAAGTTGCTTGGTAGGATTTCAATATTTTTGAAATTACTGAGGTTCTTTTTGTGGCCTAGTGTGTGGTCTATTCTGGAAAATGTTCCATGTGTACTTGAGAAGAATGTGTATCCTTTTGCTTTTGGGTGTAAATTTCTGTAGATGTCTGTTAGGTCCATCTGTTCTAGTGTGTTGTTCAGTGCCTTTGTGTCTTTACTTATTTTCTTTCTGGTTGATCTGTCCTCTGGAGTGAGTGGTGTGTTGAAGTCTCCTAAGATGTATGCATTGCAGCCTATTTCCTCCTTTAATTCTGTTAGTATTTGTCTCACATATGCTTGCGCTCCTGTGTTGGGTGCATATATATTTATAATGGTTATATCTTCTTGTTGGACTGACCCCTTTATCATTATGTAATGTCCTTCTTTATCTTTTGCTACTTTCTTCGTTTTGAAGTCTATTTGGTCTGATACAAGTACTGCAACACCTGCTTTTTTCTCTTTGTTGTTTGCATGAAATATCTTTTTCCATCCCTTCACTTTTAGTCTGTGTATATCTTTGGATTTGAGGTGAGTTTCTTGTAGGCAGCATATAGATGGGTCTTGCTTTTTTATCCATTCTGTTACTCTGTGTCTTTTGATTGGTGCATTTAGTCCATTTACATTTAGGGTGATTATCGATAGATATGTACTTATTGCCATTGGTTGCTTTAGATTCGTGGTTCCCAATTGTTCAAGGGTTGCTTCTTTACTATCTAACAATCTAACTTAACTTTCTTGTTAAGTTATTGTAAACACTGTCTGATGTTTCTTTATTTCTCTCCCTTCTTATTCCTCCTCCTCCATGCTTTCTATAATAGGTGTATTATTCTTTGCCTTTAGTTAGTATTTGGATGGTCTGCTTTCTTTGCTATGATTTTAGTTTCTCTGGTAACATCTGTTTAGCCTTAGGTGTGCTTCCATCTAGAGCAGTACATTTAAGATATCCTGTAGAGGTGGTTTATGAGAGGCAAACTCTCTCAACTTTCGTTTGTCTGGAAATTATTTAATCCCTCCATCATATTTAAATGATAATCGGGCTGGATACAATATTCTTGGTTCGAGGCCCCTCTGTTTCATAACGTTAAATATATCATGCCATTCTCTTCTGGCCTGTAAGGTTTCAGTTGAGAAGTCTGATGATATTCTGATGGGTTTTCCTTTGTAGGTGATCTTTTTTCTCTCTCTAGGTGCCTTTAATACCCTGTCTTTATCTTTGATCTTTGCCAGCTTAATTATTATATGTCTTGGTGTTGTCTTCCTTGGATCCCTTGTGTTGCGAGATCTGTGGGCTTCCGCGGACTGTGAGACTATTTCCTTCCCCAGCGAGGGAAAGTTTTTAGCAATTATTTCTTCAAAGACACTTTCTATCCCTTTTTCTCTCTCTTCTTCCTCGGGTACTCCTATAATGCGAATATTGTTCCATTTGAATTGGTCACACAGTTCTGTTAATATTCTTTCATTTCTAGAAATCCTTTTATCTCTCTCTGCCTCAGCTGCTCTGTATTCCTGTTCTCTGATTTCTATTCCATTAACAGTGTCTTGCATCTCATCCAGTCTGCTGTTAAGCCTCTCGATCGCTTGTCTGATTTCTGCATTGTCTTTCCTCACTTCCTCACTCCCTCCCTCAACTCTTGCACATTTCTCTGTAGGTCCATCAGTATGGTTATGACTTTGATTCGGAGTTCTTTTTCAGGAAGACTGTGCATTTCCATCCCTTCAGACTCCCTCTCTGGGGTTGTCTGGTTGATTTTGGTCTGAACCATATTCCTCTGTCTTTTCATGGCTATATAATTGGTCACTGATAGTTGCCACGTATGTCAGCTGGGCTCTTTAAGACTTTAAAAAGAGAAGAAAAAAAAAAAGAAAGAAAGAAGAAAGAAAAAAGAAAAAAAGAAAGAAAAGAAAAAACAAAAACAAAACAAGCAAAACAAAACAAAAAAAACAAAAACCAAAAAAAAAAAACCGCCCACCGGACGTAGATTCTGTGGGAATGCTGTAGGTGGCGCTATTGCCCCACTATTCCACAGCTGTGGCTGCGCTGCTCCGCAGGGCCCTTTATCGCTCTGGCAGGGGTGGGAACGAATAGGAGGCTGTTGATCTCAGTGAGAAGTGTAAGTATGGCTACGCTTCCTCAGTCGCCAGCTAAGGCGTCTGAAACTCCCCAGGACTCCCAGCCTGCTGGGCTGAGTGTGCTGGGGTGATCCGGCTCCTCCGCTGGGCTCCTGTCTCTTTAAGACCGCTGAAGAAAGCGCGCGCTTTTTTTTTTCCTTCCCGGGAGCCGGCTGCAAGCACCCTGGCGCGTTCCCCGCTCAGATCCTGCCCCTCTGTCTCTCCAATCTCCGCTGCACTGCGCGATGTGGGTCAGCGCTCCCCGCGCAGATCACCGGGGCTGGCTACTTCGCGGGGTGTACTTCCACTCCCTCCCGGCTCTGAATCCTCTCCTCCTGCCAGTGCGCTGGGGTGGGGGAGTGCTCAGGTCCCGCCGGGTCGCGGCTCTGTATCTTACCCGCCTCTTGGGGTGCTGAGTCCTCTTGGGTGTAGCTGCATGCTGTGCGCTTTCCTGTGTATTCTCGTCTCTCTTTTAGGAATAGATGTATTTGCTGTGTTTTCCTAGATAAATATAGTGTTGGGTGGAGATCTCTGCACCCTGCCCACACTGCCATCTTCCCAGAAGTCTCTCTTGTGACTTTCTTTGTTTTGAAGTATATTTTGTCTGATGTAAATACTGCAACTCCTGCTTTTTTCTCCCTCGTCATTGCATGAAATGTCTTTTTCCATCCCTTCACTTTTAGTGTGTGTATCTCTATGGGTTTAAAGTGAGTCTCTTGAAGGCAGCATGTAGATGGGTCATGTTTTTTTGTCCATTCAGTGACTCTGTGTATTTTGATTGGTGCATTCAGTCCATTTACATTTAGGGTGATTATGGATAGGTATGTACTTATTGGCATTGCAGGCTTCAGATTTGTGGTTACCAAAGGTTCCAGGTTAACTTCCTTACTATATAAGAGTCTAACTTAACTCACTTAATATGCTATTACAAACACAATGTAAAGGTTCTTTTTTTTTTCTTCCTCCTCCATTCTTTATATATTAGGTATCATATTCTGTAATGTTTTTCTATCCCTTCATTGACTTCGGGGATAGTTAATTTAATTTTGCATTTTCCTAGTATTTAACTGTTCTATTTTCTTTACTGTTGTTTTATTACCTCTGGTGACAGCTATTAATCCATAGGAATACTTCCATCTATATCAGTCCCTCCAAAATACACTGTAGAGATGGTTTGTGGGAGGTAAATTCTTTCAGCTTTTGCTTCTCTTTGAATTGTTTAATCCCTACTTCTAAATTAAATGATAATCTTGCCGGATGAAGTAATCTTGGTTCAAGGCCCTTCTGCTTCATTGCATTAAATACATCATGCCACTCCCTTCTGGCCTGTAAGGTTTCTGTTGAGAAGTCTGATGGTAGCCTGATGGGCCTTTCCTTTGTATGTGATCTTATTTCTCTCTCTGGCTGCTTTTAATAGTTTGTCCTTATCCTTGGTTTTGCCATTTTAATTACTATATGTCTTGATGTTGTCTTCCTTGGTTCCCTTGTGTTTGGAGATCTGTGCACCTCCATGGCCTGAGAGACCATCTCCTTTCCCAGACTGGGGAATTTTCCAGCAATCACCTCCTCAAAGACATTTTCTATCCATTTTTCTCTCTCTTCTTCTTCAGGTATCCCTATAATGTGAATATTGTTCCGTTTGGCTTGGTCACACAGTTCTCTCAATAGTCTTTCATTCTTAGAGATCCTTTTTTCTCTCTGTGCCTCAGCTTCTTTGTATTCCTCTTCTCTAGTTTCTGTTTCATTTGTCGTCTCCTCCACTGTATCCAGTCTGCTTTTAATACCATCCATTGTGTTCTTCAATGATTGGATCTCTGACCAGAATTCATTCCTGAGTTCTTGAATATCTCCGTACCTCCATGAGCATGTTAATGATTTTTATTCTGAACTCCCTTTTAGGGAGAGTCATGAGGTCCATATCATTTAAATCTTTCTCAGGAGTTGTGTTCATAATTTTACTCTGGACCAGGTTCCTTCGGTGTTTCATATTTGTGTATGGTGCCCTCTAGTGCCCAGAAGCTCTACTCTCTGGAGCTGCTCAGCCCCTGAAGCAATGTCGTGAATTGTAGGGGAGTGGTACTGGTGCCTTGGAGGAGGAAAGAGCTGTTTCCCTGTTCCTGGCTGCTATGCCTGTCACCACTGCCTGAACCAGTGGGCCAAGCATATAGGTATAAGCCTCTGTGCTTTGCATTTTTAGTTACTGTAGACAGATCTTCCCTCTGGGTGTCCTAACACCAGGGTAATTTTCCCGGTTTGCAAGCTTGGTGGGGCTGGACAGGAGAAAGGCACAGTATGATGCCTATCAGGGAAGGGGTTCTTGGAGCTGTGTATGCATCCAGGGAACTTGAGCACCTGAAGATAATGAAAGCTCCCAATCTGCTGGGCAGAGTGCACCTGGTCAGTTTTTTCTACCTGTCCTTACTCCTGAGCAGTAAACTCTGTGCAATCCTGCCCCTTTTGCAGCGCTCTTGCTAAGGGCTTCTTTGTTAGGAAGTCTCTCAGACTGCCTGCCTTTCCTTTGTCCCAGAGCAGGGGGATATGGATCCCTGCTTTCCACAAGCAGCTGGAATCTTAGTCTCTCCAGGAATTCTGCCTGTCTTAGCTTTCCAACCTCCTAATTACGAGAGTATCATACAAGCACCATGAAATGTAGGTTTGTGGTCCCAGAGAAGATCTCCGGAGTTAGGTATTCAGCAGTCCCAGATCTCCACTCCCTCCCTGCTCCATTCCTCTTCCTCCTGTCTGTGAGCTGGGGTGGGGCAAGGGCTTGGATCTCGGAGGGCCACAGCTTTAGTAAGTAGGTTACCTTTTTCCGTTAGATCTGCTCTGGTCTCCAGGTGTATGCAGTTTGGTGCAGTCCTCTTTCCTGTTGCTCTTTCAAGAGTAGTTGTATTAGTTGTATTTTCATATTATATGAGGTTTTAGGTGGAAGCCTCTGTCTCACCTCTCACACCGCCATCTTTAATCCTCTCCTTCTTTGGTCATTTTTTAATTGACTGTATATGCATGGGTTAATATGGGCTCTCAATTCTTTTCCATTGATCTATGGGTCTGTTATTGTGCCAACTGTGTAGTATAGTTTGAAGTCAGGGAGTGTAGTACTTCTAGCTTTGTTCTTTATTAAGACTGCTTTGGCTATTTGGGGTCTTTTGTGGTTCTATGTAGGATTATTTGCTCTAATTCATTGAAAAATCCCATTGATATTTTGATAGGGATTCCACTGAATCTATAAATTGCTTTCGGCAGGATGGACATTTTGACAATATTAATTCTTATCCATGAACATGAGATAGATTTCCATTGATTAAGATTTGACCAAAAATGAGAAAATATCAGCAAACATTAGCCTCTAGAAGGGATGGACTCAGTCCTGAGTTGGGACTGAAAGGGATGACTCAAAACATATAGGTAAGGATTGAGCACTAGAGGAAGTAGATTAAAGGACATTGGAAGTTCTGCAACATAAATGGCAGAATTCTTTTCCCAAAAGGTTCATTAATGAATAAATTACCTGACACTGTAACAATAGATAAGGAACCCTTGAGAAGCTCTTCTTATTTGAACCTCCAACGAACAACATCCTTCTACTATAGATAGTTCATAAAAATGTAATTTTTCATAAATAATTTCATCAAAACAATCTTTAAGAATAAGTATGGGGAAATGGTATTATCAGAATATGATTGATCAGAAATAAAAAGAAAAAATAAAGGAATTGAAAGTATGACAAAGTATTACATACAAAATACATTTTTTTCAAACGAGAAACATTGTGATTACCCAATAGCAGGAAAACGTGAAATCTGAATAAAATATTTCAGTTACTGTGGCAGATTATAGTCCTCAAGTATGGTTGCAGCACCATGTTCTGTCCCATATGCTCTTCTAGAACTTTGACACTCCTCCACTGTGAAATGAAGTCTTTGTTTGTCCCTGTGAACCTTGGCAGGTTCTCTTGAGTCTGTCTGCTACTAGAGTGTCTCAGAAGTGAAAACATTTGACTTCCGAGGTATCATAAAAGGCAATGTGGTTGCTGTCTCTAATTCAAATTTTGTTTCTTTGTACACTTGCTTTTGTAAACCAGACACCTTGCTGTAAACCCAGTTCAAATGGAAGTGAACTGAGGCTCTATCTGAACCCTCAGGTTTCCGTCCTGTGAGTGAGTCTTCTTTGAAGGGGTCTTTCAGCACCAGGCAAACCACTCTAGTTGATGCCAGGTAGAGCAGAGAGGAATGGGTCCCTCCAAGTCCTGCCAAGCAATGGATTTGGAACAAAATAAATGATTATTGTTTTTCCAAGATTCCAAGGTTTAGAGAAGTTTATTATGTACTAATTGATAGCTAAAAATTTGAAGAATGGAAGAAGAGAAAAAAAATTATTTCAGAAAAAGAGAAATTACAAAGATGACAAGGAAGAAGAGGAACCATTAAAAAATATTAAGGGACATAGCATACAGAAATAAAAGACTAGAAAATGAAAATGAGATAAAGTGATTAGTAGAAGTAAAGAAAATAATAGCTACAGAAGGAAAGCAAAGGGACAACATATGTATGATTGGAATACATATGCAATGAAAAAAACGGTTCAAAACAAAGTTCCATACTATGTATCTGTGAATACCAATAAAGAAAAGTCAAAACTGAAATGTATCACCATGGAATTATTGGACTCTAAAGATAAAAAGAGACTTTTTCTTACCTTATACAAAGGGATCAACTTATTAAAAGAGAAAGAAAATCAAGTTAGCATTAGAGTTTAAATGTCAATAAGAAATAAGCAAAAAGATCTATAAGAAATTAAAAGAAAAATGAGCCAAGGAGAATTTCAATCACTATGACTACCTACATAATTTTGAATGTTTAAGATCTTGGGGAATATTGTTCCCACAAGCTCTTCTTTGAAAGTCTTGCAGAATAAAAGCTTCAAATTATTGGAGAAGCTATGGCACAGTTATAGAATACATTTAACTGTTGAACTAACTCTAAAAAAGGTGAAAATATGAATGATAGGCAAATAACCAAGCAGTGCAACAGTGTCATGTCATGTCAAGTGACCTGCTTTCTGTGTTTATAGACAATGCACACTGAGAGGATTCCACAAGGTTTGCATCCACAACTTCAGAGAGGATAAAAAGAAAAAGCTAATTATAATAAGATTTGCTTCCAAGCCTCCTCTAGTGACAAGGGACTTTCTGATATTTTGTTTGGAGGAAAAACTCACACAGATTCTGCAGAGCTTCCTATCTTAGACTGCATTATTTATAGATTCATTGGAAGTTGTTTTCTAGCATAATTTGATAGAGCAGGCCAGGAAGTCATGAAGAGACTGGAGCAGGGTAGTGTCCTTAGGAGACATCAGAATAGCTACCCTCTCTCTCCCTGCCATAGCCATTACCAGATAGCAGATTCAGCTTTAAGACAAGTGAGTGGAGAAGGCCGAGAGATACACCAAAAATGTGTGGTGCTCTGAGAGAAAATCCTCTTACAATGCCACCTAGAAAATCCTGAGGTTTTAGATAATGTGTTCTGGTCAAGAAAGGGAGCAAAATGATGTGTATGAAAGGGACATAAGCTCAAGTCCCTGTACTCTGAAGCAGCATTTCAGGGCCTGATCCATTGTTCATTTCCTGGATCCTGAATAGATGACTGAAATAGCCATTAGAGAGACAGATGGTTTTAGGAAACATACATCATTAGGTCTCAGCCCAACCTGTGAACTGGTGGTTAGTGCTAGTCTGGTCTAATTTATCTTTGAGGCAGCTATGCCTGCTCTCTAAAGGTCATGGTGTGTGCCACCAATTAGCAAGCAAACAAGTGCACATGACACGGCAACACAAAAACCAGGGACAGTTTTTACTGGGGAAACTTACAAAAAAGCAGTGCAGGTTTCAGGGGGTAGTGCCAGCAACAAAAGGGTCATATGTCAGATAATTGAGATTAGAACCTCTGTGCATAAACTCTCGGACTTACACATTGGGAGGCTGATGAAACATCACCTCATCCCTCAGCATGATCACAAATAAGCACAACCCTTGAAGCACAAAGTTGAATGATGCAGTAGAACTGTGACCTCCCATCCTGTTCTTCCACCTCATCATTCATGGTAGAAGAAGCACCACCATCCCATCCCGGGTCCACAGGTTGGGGTTCAGGTATTATGGTTGCAGCTGTATGACACAACGATTCCGGGGGAAGCTTTGATCTAGCAGCATTCATTGCTTCAACACTTGGCAAAGTTAGGTTGCATGAAGCAGTTTTTGATTCCCAGATTTGCTTCTCCACTATGAATCATCTCAGCTTCCTCTTTGGAAAGGCATCCTGAAGAATATTAGTCTTTGATCAGTTAATTTTTATCCCCTAAAACAGCAAAGGTGAAGTTATGGTAGCTAAAACGGAGGACACATTCTCTCAGCCTGACAGTTTTTATTTCTTGCTCAAACTTAGAGTCATCAGGTGGGCTCTGCTCCTTGTAGCCCCTCAGTGACTCAGACTGATGGAAATTCAATGGAGAGTTTCCATGGCACGATGAATCAAATAAAGACTTGCAAACTTTGTGCCAGGAAGTTATACATATCGTTTATGTACATATTTCATTAACAAAATCAAGTCACACAACTAAGCCAAACTTAAATAACAACAAACAAAAAAAGAATTATGATGGTATCTCATAGAAGTTTTAATTTCCTGATTTCTAAAGAGGTTGGGTATATTTCCACGCATTTTATTGGCCGGTTGGATTTGTTCTTTATGAGGTAACTTTTAAATTCTTGCCCATTTTTCTATTAACTTCTCTGTAATTAACTGTTCTGTCATTTTCCAGTTGATTTGTAAGATCAATCATCTATCATCTATTATTTACCTCTCTAGATAAAGATATTATAACCCCTTTGTTGATTAAAAGTTCTACAAACATATTCTGTAGGTCTGTGGCTTGCCTAAATACTGTTTATTATTTGAGAAGAGTCCTTAATAAAGTACAACTTATCAATTATATTTTCATCTGTTTCTTACTGGTTAGTACTTTTCTGCTTCTCTTACAAATCAAATCAAGAAACAGAAATTAAGCACATATATGAATCCATAAAATATACTGAACACTACTATTAATTTATATTGGAAAAATTTGAAGGAAAGAGAGAAGAAAAATTTATAAGCCAATATTTTGTTGCTAATAATAGGGAACCAAGAGACATTGTTTAGAAAAGGAGGGGACACATGGTTTTATATTAAACTATAGGTATATAGTTTACCACAAGAATAAAAATACTTTTCTAAATATCAGAAGTGCTATATAGGAAAGAATGTGCATATATTTAGACTTAAATGTTCTAGAGTAAAAGACTACTATATAAAAAGAGAAAAGATAAATTAATATGACAGAAAGGAGTCCAAATATATCATTTGTGCTATAAAAATAATTTAGGTTACCTCCCTTATAAGAGAAAATTATTTTCAGATTGGCTTATGGGTCAAAAACTCACTGCATGTACCATACCAGAGATACACCTAAATTAGCCTATCAAGCAGTCTTGGGAATAAAAAGATAAAGTTACATTCAGGCAAAACTCAATGTAAAAAGAATGAGGAACAAAATACATTAAACAAAACAAATAGGACAAAACAAAAAAGACTATATTTCACTATGAAGGTGTCATCACTTTTTTAAAAAATTCCACAGCAGAAAATTTCTACTAACACAAATGACAAGAAATGCAATGAATAGATGGAAACACACTGTTAACAGGTGACTTTCATGTAACTTACTTAGTCCAAGCAGATAAAATATCAAAAATAAAATAGGCAATGAAATACTTAAATATATAATTAAGGTAAAATTTCAAGGTTTATAATAAATTCTGTCACAGTAAAATTTTTCTTTTTAAGTATTTATAGAGAACTCACAAAAGTGGTCCAATATTATTAAGTCACAAATAAACATATGACACTTGTAATGTGCAAGATGATTTCTTATGACTTAATGTTCCCTTATCTACTTTGGTCCTGGTAACAGAGAAGATCTCAGAAACTCCATTTTGATAAATGATTCAGTTTCTAAACTTTCATTATTAAAAGCTTATCACATTCTAAATAATAATAATTATTTAATCTAAATAAAAATTAATTATTCTAAATAACTCTAAATAATAATTTAGAATTCTAAACAACTCTAATTCTGAAGACAGCAAAGCAATGTATAATGTACCTCTTTAATGAAAAATTAGAGGGTTTTGATAGAACAACAGGTGTGAATTAATGACTGACACATGACTAATAAGGTCTGAATGATTTTAATGGCCCATGACTCTGCTTAAGGTAAAAAAGAAACAATTTGGTCCTTAGGGAAGAAATCATTTAGAAGTACTTATATAATATTATTAAAGGTTTCATGTTTGAATTAAAGACAGTATTGAAAATTTTTATATAAAAGGTCCTCAGTAAAATAATATTAGTACAATTTGCTGAAAAGTTTTGTATATCTGATTTGCATAAATATGAAAATAAATAAATAATAAAGTTCTTGAAGACATTTCTATTTAATTTCCCCAAGTAAGCTGAAGGAAGAAGTGTTTTAAATATATTGCATTGGTAAAGTAGGAAATTAATCTAATATCTTATACTTCTGTTTATGATTATTTTATTTACTAAAACGAAGGAATATGGCTTCATAATGAATAGTAAGATAATGATATCTTGCTCCTTGTGGGCTGAGTTTCTGTAATTTCAATGAATATAACTGACTATTTCAAGTTCATCTACTTCCTTATCACTTTAAATTATTTTTGAACCACTTAAGTGTCTTCAAGAAGCAGAAATATGGTCTAATAGTGCTTTGAGCACAGTGCTTTCTGTCACTGTTTCCAGTAACTTTCTGGTTGCCTGCCAGACGTCCCTGTAATCAACCGTGTAGAACTGTGAGGGGCCTGAAATTTTACCTTATTAGCAGTTTCTATGCCCCAGAAGGAAATACCATTTCTACCTTCTAAGAATGCTCGCTAGACAAACATCCTTGCAAGGTCTGTCTGGAACAGTCAGTGCCTCTGCTTGAATGACATGAAGAAATATGATAGATCCATGAAGAATTTTCTCCCAGTACCAGTCCTGCATACCCCTTTTACCCGCAGCTATGCATTAGCTCAATATCACTGGTAATCATTAAACACCTTTTGTATGCTACAATTATACTAGAACCATAGAGACCATTCTCCTATACAATTAAATTTTCCAATAATTATATTTTTGTGTATTATTTCCAAAATAATGTACTTAGTGTTTTTAAAGATCTAAAGGCAAACAAAGCACAGAATTGCTTCATGTGGCTTACAGTTAAAAATGGAGAATATGACACATCACAAATAATAAACCTGGAAACATTTAAGTGAATAAAATAAATTGAAAAGAAAAAAGAAGTAGAGAGGAAAGCTTGCTGCTGTTTGGAGTGATCAGGAAGTTCTCCATGGTGAGACTAGCCTTGCTAAGGTGAATGATGAATACAGTTTTGACTGAGAGAGCAAGTGGGCCAGCTTTCAAGTAGAGACAACAGTATAAGAAAAATCCCTTTTTCATAATTCATTATTTATATTATCTCTTTTTGTGTGGAAGAGTTAATGAAGACTTAAGTGTATGTGTTTTTAAATATCAGTGTAATATTACGTTGTGATATTACAATATCAACCACTAGAAATGTGATATTGTTCCAATATAGAAATATCACTGTGTAGGGCAGCTAACTCTGCACTTCTGATGTGGTTAAAAACATGAAGTATTTTTAACATTTATTCTTCCCAGTGTTTCTACTTCAGTCATAGAGTCCACAGTTTGCAGTTAGAAGATGAATGCTCGTCACTTGAATTAATTTCCTAATTAATAAATAATTCTTTACTTACATTATTTTTACCCTCTGTATATGCAATAAGCCCATAGTAACTTCATTCATTGTTTGTTCATTTTTTATTTGTATGAGAAATTGGCTTGAAATTGTAGTCTGAGGAATTTTTTTCTTTCTCTGGTACTTGTGTCCTTAAATGTCTGTGGATTAGTATACCTTTATTACAGTTATGTTCACAGGGACACAAAGTGTAGCCTTTTGCAGTGCAAAAAGATTCTATGAACAGCAATTTTGATACAATAATTTGTGTTAAACTGACTTAATCTTAAAATAACAATTGTGCATGAAGGAGGCAGTGAATAATAAATGCTTTTCTCTGTGTGACTATAGATAAAAACGTAAGTAAAGACATAACTTAGGTATATAAAAATAAAACTGTATAAAAAAACAAGTAAAAATTAAAATAACAGTGTATTTGGAACTTACTGGTAATGTATGAGTTTCCACCTTATACTTATCTAGTTTCTTAATTCATATGTTTCCCAACAATAACCCATATGTAATGATAACTGTTAAAACGTGTTAATAATTAAGAATTAAATATTACACAAGATGTTTCCTTTCTTTTGTGAAGGGTTTTCAAATATCACATACATTTAACTTACTGTAGAAAAGAAATATGGATCTAAAAATACCAATAATTTAATATGGTTTCAGAGAAAATATATGATGTAGTAGAAAGTCTATAAGATTTAGATTTTGATTAAGCTAAATTCCATTTCACTTTCACATTTGCTAATATGACAATAGAAATATATTTCATTATTATCTCATTTATATATTCACCACAATTGCTTAATAAATAGGGAATATAGTACATTATTACATTTCATGCAAGGACAACAGATCCTTCCAGTATTGGGGAAGAAAGATAATTGATATGCAATGCACTAAAGCCTACTAAACTCTCCATTTGATAATAGAAGGTATTCCTTAGGTAAAATGAAGACTTTTACCTTAACTAGTAAATCTTCCTAGAAACAGCAATAGCTAGACTGTGATCTAAGGGATGTAGAGATACTAGTCATATGTAGGTTGAAATGAGAGATCATGAAGCTGTCAAAATAGTTCACAGAACATTTCCTTACATGCTATAACAAGGAGGCTCTCGATATGCCTTATCAAAGGACTTAAACTTTTAGTTGGGAGCTGCTGAAGGATTTTACACAAAGGGGAACAAATGAAATATTTCCCTCTAAATGCAGTGTGAAGAATGATAGGAAAGGAAATGTCCAGAGGTGTGGACCAATGAATTAAGTTAATACCAGTGATGAGAGAAAACACATTAATTGGAGAAATGTAAAGAAACTCACATAGTTTACTTCTCACTTCTTTTAGGTTTTGCAAAGGTTTGCCTTTACTGTTTAAGCTGAAGTTGTATGCACACACACACACACACACACCCTGCTTTATCCTTTTACAACAATTCATTGTTTTCTTCATAATATTTTCACCTAATGTGACATTATATATGTGTTTTATATATATACACACCTAGATAGATAATAAATGTCATATATATTAGTTTGTTTATGGCATGCCATTCATAAATAGAGAGTAAACATATATCCTTTTTAATCACTGATTAATCTTTTTCCTAGATTGATGCCTGAAGCAAAACAGCCACATGATAAATAATTGTTCCATAATTATATTAAGAATGAGAATTGGCAGAATCTAGTAATAGATGAGTTTCAGATTTTCTCATAGTCAAACTAGGTGAATGAGCAGGTAAAATAGGAGAAAATGCATATTTAGGTAGATGACGATGATGACTTCGTTTTAAATGGTATACCATTTAAACTCTATTTCCTTGATGTGAAATGTTAATAATAATAATATCTACCTTTAGAGTTATTATAAAGGCTCAATAGGAAAACACATATAAAGCTGGATATCATAATCCTAAGAATATATGGTCTCTATTTAGATTATTTTGACATTAATTCACAAATTCTGCTCCCATTATTTCAGATACAAGTCATCTAACATTTGTGAGTACCTCTTTAAATCATCTGTGAAATGTGAGTTTCTCAGAATTGTTGCTATAGTTAAATAAATTAATCTATGATAGGTGCAGTCTACAGATTGGCAATGTACAGAACCCAAAGTTCCCTGGCACATAACAGGCCTATAAAAATGTGTTTGTTTTCCTTCTTCCCTTAGGATAAAATTCATCAGAGGAAAAGCTAAGACTCATTGGTTACATTTCTGAGTCCTCATATCATGCTTTATTAATCCATTAAATTATACAACTTTATTTTTATTTTATTAAAAGGGAAAAGTAATTCCAATTTAGAAAAGTCAGTGTTGGAAGGTTACACACAGAAATAGGCAATGAGTCATAACATGATTTTGAAGAAAACTATTAGTGAAAAGAAGCATCTTCAATCAAAAATTGCCAAAATGGAGAATAATATAACTCAACTCCATAGACGTGAATTCCTTATGGTTTGAAACAGCATTTCTAGTTAAAGAATTTTACACCAGCTGGCACTCCATTCATACATGCTAGGCATCCAGCAAAGGCTAAAACTGCAGCAGTCTAAATAGAAAGACCCCAAAGACCTCATCAGTAGTAGGACAGGAAGGAGGGTCCTCTTGGGAAAAAACATCTCTACTGTCACAGCTGGCACACTTGATGTGAAAAGAGATACTATTTCATGATTCGTTCTTGAATTCCTTTGCACTGCTGCAGAGTGAGCCAAAAATAATAAGCTGGTAAAAAAAAAGCAGGCAAAAGATGAAGGTGATTGAAGCAATCTCAAGTAGATATCCTTTTTCCTCCACTTCAGTTTTAAAAATGTTTAATATAGGAAAAACCAAGGAGAGGAAAGTAAACTTGGCAAAGCGAGGATAAAGACTCAGGTGAGGAGGAATGGTTTTGCAAATGTGCCATTATTGCATTTCATCAGCATATCACAAATTATTCAATGATTACTCATGATGATTAAAATAATCTTACATATTTTCTCCTCTGAGGCATACATCAGTGATGAACACCTGGAATCTGAAAGGGTTTAAGCAAATTTTGCTGAAATCTACAAGATATATATATACATGGCATGAATTAAATATGAAAAATGAAACATGCAATCTTGAAAATTTTATATAGTAGTCATTAAATTCATAACTGCATAGGGATAATAGATTGAAATCTATTACAAATAGATTCAAACTATATGTTCCAAACTGTGATTTGACTGGGATGTTGGTGGCTTTATAGCACTGCAACAACAGTATAGCAAGGTAATTTAATCATTTAAATAAAATTAAATGTGTTCTTGCCAAATAGAAAATTTTAGGAATACTAAAAACATCAGAGACAAAGAAAATATATCTATGTATTATAAAACAAGGACTATTTGATTGTATTTTTTGTGTGATGTTTTGATGCACATGTATTTTCCCAAAAAAACACAATTATAAGACATTGGTGACAATATGATTCAAATTCTACCAACAAACAGGCAGTTTTTATGAAACACTGAATAACAGGTTTAATAATCAATAAACTAATAACATAATGACCAGGTTGATGTCATGAGGGGCTCAGTGGTGCTTGTAAGGCTCTGTTTCTTAATCAGCTTGATACTTATTTTCATTTAATGCCCTTTGAGAAAATTAATCAATTAGTGCACTTTTCTTTCTGTACGTTAGGCTTCAATCAAAATGTTTCCTTTTGAAATAACATTTGGTGGCCAGCCATCATTTCCTGAGCCCATCAAAGAACCTGCAATAGAGCTGAACCCTTCCCCTTCTTTCCCATTCATTACTTATTGTTTGTGAGATTTTTCTTACAAACTTTCAAGTTCAACCCTGTATCTAAATATCTAAAGTGTGTTTATGATATTTTACTAAAAATTGCCAGGACTTTGGTAGCATTTGGGTTGGCAGGTTACTGGGGTGGCTATGTTTCAAGAAACAGAATTACCCAGAATGTGTCTGGTTTGGTTTTCTTTTTTTCTTTTGTTCAATCTTAATTTCCCTTAAATTTGCATACTTGAAGCTCTTTTCATCCCAGTAAAATTTCCTTCAGTTTTGAGTGTGATTTTAGCTTGTATCCCAATTACTCCTTTGAAATACCGATAATTTCCAGATGGCTTTTTGTTCCTGCGTCTCTCCTCTCATAATTTTCAGCTCTTTGGCTCATTCCTCTACTCTCCTGAAGAGACTCTCAGTATGCTCTTAAAATCAGTCAGTAAAATTTCCATAGGCTTATTTTATTCTTTATTGCCTCCAATTTCTATTATACTTCTGTGTCTTTAGTTTGATTTCAATCCTTCTGTCTCATCCAGATTACTTTTGCTCAAAGACTGTTCTTTTCACATGACATTGGCTTGCCCCATTTCCAATTTTTCTGACAACTAAACAAAGTATTTACATAAAAATTTAAATTCCTAACATATATGACTATTAGGACTATTTTTTAATCTCTGTTCACAGCTACATCTTATCTGAAAGTCCCATCTTATTTGAAACCTTTGAGGAACTAATATAAGTCCATGAATCAAGTCATATTTCTGCTTCTGACACGTCTGAGATATCTATATGGGTGTGGAAATATGTTGATTCATATATAAACATTGGTCCCTGGTTTTGGGCAAAAAGTGGCAGAGTGATTGGAATTTTCCAAACTTCTTAGAGCAGAAATGATTGTCTCATACTCCAAAATATTGTTTGCTTGCTGTTTTGGAACAATTTAACTCTTTCTTTCCTTACCTGTATATAAACACCAGATTCAGGCAATGAGCTTATTTCTTCCAATTAATTTTTAAAATTGACTTAGGTTTTCATCTTTTATGTATATCATTTTAAGGTTCTTCAAGGATAAATTTAGAATGCAATTAGTACAGCCTAAAATTTTCTAAACAAAAACTGGTTTTTACTCAAAATGATTCTTTATTTTTTATTCAATCCCATAGTCAAGGTTCTCTATAAGCTGCTTCCACTTATGCATTTGATCCCTTATGAAAGACTCTTCCCTCCAATAAAGATAAAATTATTGTTTTCCTTTCATTTCACCTTAACATGTTCAAATCTACATTTAAATTTTCCTGTATGTCATCCCATTTGCATTGCAAAATCAAGATTTTATCTTTTTTCAAGGTAATGTTGAATATGGAAACTTTCTGTAATAAATCTAATTTATAGTGAATGTTATTTCACCTCTCTGAATTCTTAAGGCCTTTTGTGTATACTACACAATCTTGCCTTGCTTTATATTGTAGTCATTACACATTTTTTCTCTATAGATGATAAAAAGGTCATTAAGCAACATGTATTTTTTACATACACATTTTAAGCTCATCATATACAAAATATGTACATTTTGTATACACATGTATATATATATATATGTATACACACATATATCACATAGATAAGTCTAGATAGGTAACAAATATGCATAGATAATAGTGCTTTATTTATCACACTATACATTACATAATGTGATTATTTCAGTAGGTTTAGTTAGTAATTTTGTAGAGTGAGTTTTCTCCCTATTAGAGAAATAATCATATTAAAAAGCCATTAAATTTAAATTTCCTGTATCTTTATAAAATTTAAACCTATTATATATCATTGTCTCTATTTCTTTCAAAGAATCCTATGTGGTTTATGCCTCTAAACTGCTCAAAATGGGGCTTCACTTTTAATCTGAGCCAGAGTAGGGTGATGAAGTCACTCTGGTGTTGTGGCAGAGCTGTTAGAACACAGCTATTTATATAAATCCAGGGATATACCCAGTTCATTTCTAAAATCAAACCATTAAATTACCAAAAAAGCAAATGTATGCTAATTTAATATTTGGTTCTCAGTATATCACTAAGGGAAGAAATAGGGATAAAGCAGAGTGATGGATGGAATAAATCTCCTGTGTTTTTGTGAATCTCAGAAAGAACAATAAAGTATCTTCTCAGTCTCTGTGAATTCATTTGTATTTCAAAAAATGAAAATTCTAAGTATCTCCTTGATGCTCACTGATATAAACTATTACATAAATGAGGCGGCTTAATTATATATTTGTTCTGTTTCTATTCAAGATTTGGGAAGATGAACCTAACTGTAGTTTCTGGGCTTTTTTATTCTATTATATACATAGGACTGGACATATTTTAGACATTATTGAAGAATTAAGAAAGATTTACTCTGTAGTCCACAAAATAACTCCTTTATTCAGTTTCAGACTAAATAATAATTTTCCCTCAAATTCCTATTTTTTTCTAAATATTTAGGATATGCATACACTTGTTTATAAATTAAAATTAATTCCTAAGTAAAGATAATGGTACTTGAATGACAGTTGTTTACCTTTAGTGGCTAACTCAGGTCTGATTTTTTTTCTAATCCCTTATTTCTTTCATAGAATTACAAAAGTTTCATGTACCTGGAAAAAATTGACTAGGATGGACATTAATGATATCAAAAATTAGAAGTTTGATATAATATAGCTAGGCATAAAGAATGGTGAGTCAGGGATATTTGTAACGTGAACTACTTAGAAAAAAAAGTGGTATCACATTTAGCATTTGGCAATGTCAAAATTGACTCACCACTTCTCCACTTCTATTACAGATCAGAACAGTGTCCATATAATTTTGGGAAATGATGGTATAGAGGAATGAACGGGAACCCAATCTGGGTTAAAAGCTTGGTAATTTCAGCTCAGTGACATTTTACAAATTACTTCTCATCTTAAAGCCTAATTGTTTTATGGTCTAAAAATGAATATAGCAAAACTGTCTCTCAAAAACTTAAATATATAATGTTTTAGAGTACATAAGTGCTGCTAAATGAAAGTTAGTTCCATTTGCTTTTTTTTTCCTTTATACAACATGACTTATTAAATTCTACCCTTTTGGTTCTGATAAAGAAAACCCAGGGAGTAGAAGAACAAAACAAGAGAAGGGAAGGTGTTTAGGACACATGATAAAAATTTAGTGATTTGAACTACTCTCTGGAAATTAATAAAAATATGCTCATTACTTCAAAAACATTCTTATTTTTTTATACTGTTATGAGAAGAATTATGCTATGTAAAATAATTTTAATACAACATCTAAAGAAGAAGCATTGCTAAATTTACCCCTAAAATTCACATGACCACTTTTATGAGCTCTCCTTCCATCTACTTGGGTAGTCATGACCTCACATCTGTTATTCTTACCCTAAATTGTGGTATCTAATGTATGAGCAATTGCATTGCCAAAATAGTAATAATGGAATTCATTTTCCATTCAGAGCAGACATAAGTAAAGCCATAAAGTACAATGGCATGTTTAATAAATTTTGCAATTTAAAGATGATCATCTCTCCATACTTGTTAAACAGATTGAACCCAGGGCTGGTTGGTTTTAGTCTTTTTGCATTACGCAGCAAGATCTATCTTTCATGCAGCTTCAAGGAACACCTTCATTTATAATAATTTTGAAGAGAGGATTTCTGCGTCCGCTCCAAGCTCAGTTTCCCTGAGGTACTTCATAGCATTATTAGCCAGCACAACTGGGGCATCGGCTTACCTTCTTGAAAGTCCACCACAGCTGGTTTCTTGGGATATGTTGCAAAGGTTGTCTCAGGCCTCAGAGTGGACAGGATATGAGAAATAAGCATTTCTTTCTTAATCACCCCCTCCCACACTTTTCGATGCCCATTTGTTATTACCTTCAAATCACCACTAAATAAAACTATCATATGTGAAATGTTCTTATAAACCATTGGGAGAGATAGAGGAGGTTTACAACATATTTTATTAGAAACAAAAATACTTATATTTGAATATTTTTAGTTCTATTTTTCTTGGCCATCTATGCCAAGAGATCCATTCTCACATTTTTTGGAGTAGTTTCTCTTTGTCAAGTTCTTTCTCCAAGTTTCAAGGTCAGCCATACTTCCTTTCCTTAGATTTATAGTAAGAAGAGACTTCAGAAAGTGCAATACTGAAAAAAAACCCCAATAATAACACCTTACCTTTGTTCTGTGACTCACAATCAGGTGAGAGGGATTTAATTTTCAAAAACAAAAGCTTTTGAAGATGTTTTCCTAAATGGCAGAGGTTCAAATTCAGTGTTATATGTGAGAGAAGGTAAATTATTTGCATTCTCAAAACCATAATTTCTCAGCTATAAAGTGGAAATAATTACTTATCTCAGAGTGCAGTGTTGAGAATTAAATGAACTGATGCACGTTAAGCACTGAGGATAGTCTATGTTGCATAGTAAGTCTTTCATCTTAGTCATTATTTTGTTACTGGTGCTCACTCTGTCATTTGCTCATTTGACAAACATTTATTGAGTGCTAGCTATGTGTCAAGAACTATTTAGGAAGCTGGACAATAAGTGAGAAAAGATAAAGCCCCTACCCCAGCAGAGGTGGAGAGGAAGAAAGAAAAAGAAACGGGAACATTATTTCAGGTAGTGATATTACTTTGAAGAAAGATGAAACGCAGGCAGGGTCTTTTTCATACTCAGTGAGGGCACCTCAAAAATCTCATTTGGGTAGAGATCTGAATGGGAAAAAAATAAATACAATGTAAGGATAGATGTGGAAAATAATTCAGGCAGAAGGGCCTGGAAGGGTGAACATTTTGAATCTGTTTAAGAGCAAAACGTTTCAGTTGCCTGGACCAGAATGAACAAGAGCTGATCATCAGAGATGAGGTCCCAGAGCATCTGTTTGCTGATATGATAGTAATAAATACACATTTTTTTTCATTGTCATAAGAATGACCAGCAGGTTTTGAGTACAGAGTTACTGAGCTCTTTTACATTGTTAGAGAATCTCTGGTAGTCTGAGTTTAATAGATTTTAGAATATAGCAGTAGAGAAGCAGCTTTGTGGATTAGGTTAATTCTACTCTCTCAGGGAAACAAAATACTAGATTATCAGAGCTGAAAAGAAATACTTCAATATTTAAGTAGAGAAGAAAAAATTTGAAATAATTGTTTTAAAGACAATTGACCAGGGAAATATACTAAGTAAACTGGATATTTCTATCTGATCAGAATGGTTATGAAGTTTCCTCCTAACTCGGGTTTAGGAACAAACCAGAAGGTAGAGGGTAAGGCTAAAACAGATTTAGTGTTTTTCCATGTGATTATGAGGGAAGGAGAAAGGGGCAAGCAAGTTAAGGATGAATGCAATCAAGATATTATAACATTTCACTTTGGTAAGGAGAAAAGAAACCTCAGGAAAAAGAAATAATTTGGTGAAATTAGTAGATTAAAATGTACTGATACAGTGAAAGTTGTTGGAAAGACATTATTAGATTATGTCTATTCAAAAGTTTGAATGTGCTGGTCAATGGATAGGGTCTTGAAATGAGGATATTTTTTTTAATGTGCACAATTATTGGAAATGACTAGATACAGGACTGAAAATTTAATGGATACCCATCTACCTAAGTGCTGAAACTATTACTAAAATAATGCTTGATTTTAGTCATTTACTATTATATCTAATTTTCCTCTCAACCATTCTATCATAGGTATATAATCTACCTGAGAGACTCACTTACAAGAAAGATTTTTAGAGGCAACTGAGTCTTTAGATATCTTCTAGTTTGACTCTTTCTTAACACAAGAAGAATCTGAAATAAATTATGCCAAAGAATGGTGTCCAGTAATATTTCTCAACTTTCCCCGTTAACAAAACTGTAGATGTGTCTTGGGTAACAGTATCTTCTGGTTAAAATACTCAAATTTTCACCTTCCCTATTAAGTAGGACAGCAATGTGAGGGATCTCTAGCCTATAAGATACAAGCAGAAATAGGGAAACGAGAATCAGACATCATAGATCCGCCTGGCATATGTACTTTGGGCTCTTTCATTTCTTGCTATTTTCCTACCTAGAATTCAAAATAAACGTGATTTTGCAACTAAAAGGACTATATATTCGTATACTAAGATTCTCAGTTCATCAAGATGGAAAGTGTCTGAATCTCTGATGGGTTTCACAGAGAATCTCTACAAACTGTCTCTAGATTTCTTTCTATTTATGAAAGTGTAACTTGTCTGATAGTTAAGGAAGGAAGGGGGAAAATGTTTCCCTCATCCACTTAGACTGTAGGATAAAGGTTAAAAAACTCTCCATATGTGACAGAGCCATCTAGATGAGCGGTTTTATTGTCTTCAGGGAACACAAAGTCCTACATGCCTGAGTCTGCAAACAGCTCGGGCTGCAGACTTGTTGTCGCAAGAGAAACCAGTCTAAGGAAGTTTGCGGCAAACACCGAACTTCAGAGGATGGGAGTGTACCAGAGTTCATGGAAGCGTATCAACTTAAGCATTGCTCTTTGTTCTTTTTCTCTTCCTGATAAAAGAAAAATTTAGCCTTGAGGGCTGGGATATAAAAATAAACAAGGAGACTGCAGAAGCAGAGAAGCTCCTCAAGTCAGTGTGTATGTGTCTGAGTCTTTGTTCTGTTTCATTGTTTCATCCGGTACGGTCGCCAACACATATGGATGTATTCTTTTTGTTACAGACTTGTCAACTCTGTTGTCAGTTAATCCATCTTCTGTGGGGGTCTAATAAAAAGAAAATTCAGAAGAAATAATCAGCATACTGTTTTTCAAATTTTTTCCCCATTTTTTCTGGATCCATGAGCCATAATATAGTAACCTTGTAACCACAGTTTTAGTGACAGCATAAAATGGGGTTTAACATTTTCAAACTGCAGTACTTGGGTCTCCCTTGACCAAAGCTCTCGTTCTTTTTCATTGTGGCTTCTGTTACCACTCAACTTGTGAAAATAAATAAATTAGTTTTTCATGTATATCAAGAAAATCTTGAGGGAGATTAGGGAAAAATAAAATTTACATTACATACTCATTTGCAATGAATAATAAGAATTATGTGAGGAAATTATTTAAAATAACAGTTTGCTTCTTCAAAGCAGTAAGATAACCTGTTTTGCTCCAGTCTGCCAAGACTGAGTCTTATGTAATATAATATAAAGATAGGAGTAAAAATCCCATCACCTTTGCCAGATAACTTAAGGGGATGTCATTTCATCACCTTTATTCTATTGGTTAGAATAAAGTTATTGGTTCCACTGATAGTCAAGGGCAGAGAATTATACAAGAAAACACCATTGCAGGTTATTTTATAGTATGCACCTTATATACTGTCTTTTAAAAAATTGAAAAAGATCTTCAATTTCAAAGTCATCAGTAAGATATGATTAAAAAACTATAGATTCTGTATTCATCATTTATACTTATTTAGATAACTATTCAAGCAATTAAACTAATTTCTGTATGTTTAATTTGTTAGATTTTTTTCAGAACTTTGATTTTTGTTTTATCTCGCTTTCTTCAATTGTCCATATTCTACTCATAAGAATAGAGAATGTTTTTAATGTTAGAAATAGGAATTTTATGGGTTGATAATGAAAGCAAAACATTAAGTACATGCATTTACCTACATGAAATCTCAGAAACAGGTTTGCAGAAAAAGCATAATGATATTGGCTAATAATAAAGAAATTCCTTGAAGATAGCAGAGAAGGTCGATTTAAACTGACACAGAACCAAAACAAAACCATAGTGATGAACATGCAGCAGAAGTTAATTTTCTTTACTATCATTTTCTCCTTCATGTGTGAAGAGGAAACAATGTTACAGGTTGAGTTTGTTCTGGTCCCACCACAACAAAGAATTGAAAGGCAGAGACACAGTAA
>JAVSCE010012281.1:0-51896 GCA_032199065.1 Smutsia gigantea
GAAATGGAAGCAACCTAAGTGTCCATCAGTAGATGAATGGATAAAGAAGATGTGGTACATATACACAAGGGAATATTATTCAGCCATAAGAAGAAAACAAATCCTACCATTTGCAACAACATGGATGGAGCTAGAGGGTATTATGCTCAGTGAAATAAGCCAAGCCGAAAAAGACAGTATCAAATGATTTCACTCATATGTGGAGTATAAGAACAAAGAAAAAAACTGAAGGAACAAAACAGCAGCAGACTCACAGAACCCAAGAACGGACTAATAGTTACCAAAGGGAAAGGAACTGAGGAGGATGGGTGGGAAGGGAGGGACAGCGGGGAAAAGGGGGCATTACGACTAGCAGACGTAATGTTGGGGGGGGGTGCGGGGAGGGCTGTACAACTCAGAGAAGACAAGTAGTGATTCTATAGCATCTCCACTAAGCTGATGGACAGTGACTTTGTAATGGGTTTGGTGGGGGACCTGATGAAGGGGTAGTTTAATAATCGTAATATTGCACATGTAATTGTAAATTAATGATAATAAAATAAATTATATTAAAAAAAAAAAAAAGAAAATGAATTCTAACTTCCTGGTGTGAAATTTATTATATATATTCATATATATATATATACTTGCTAATATGCAAATGAGTGTTTTAGGTAACTGAAATAGAGAAAAAATTCAAACTACACCATGCACACACAGAAGCAGCCCATGGCATCTTTTCATTTGGATTATTGGGTTCTGTACTCTGCATACACAAACGTATATAATCAGGCTTATTGGTGAAAGCAGGAAATGGAGGGAGGTAAAGCCACTCTAGAAATTTTGTTTTGTATGCTGTTGTTTTGAGAGAACTAAGGAGAACACATCCTTTAGGCAGTTAATTCCTGATTGTTGGAAGCCCAGAACCCACCGTGCTTCTCCCCCAGAGAGCATGAAGCTAAGATTCGGACACTATGGAAGTTGTCCTTAACTTCACCAGAGGTGCATCAAAAGCACCTGGGGAGCTTTCTCACGATATGGTTTCCTGTACTCTGTCTCAGGCCTGCCAAGAGGAGCCTGGGCATGTGACACAAGCCCCTAGGTGATTCCAATGGCTACTGGTCTATGGAAGCACTGCTGTATGGACAAAGGAAGATGGACTTCAGTAGCCTGATGACCCAAGATAAGGAATTAGACTTGTACTCAGTAGGGTGCCTCTAAAAAGAGCATTGGTTGGAAATAACTAATAATTAAGGACTGGATTTCCAATTCACAGAGGAAAAGAATTTGAGTCGCTATAAAAGATCAGACTCTCACTACCTTTCTGTCCTTCAATGTACCACACAAAGATCCCTTAATAGTGTACTCCAGACATCTAATCCCAGAATTTATTGTGGTTTTTATTGCTTTATTTTGTCTTAAAAGAGAATCAATCCTGGACCCAACCCTACAAAAGATGTTCTGGGAGGTATAAGAGGGAAAACACATTTTCTGCCTTAAAGGAACTTATAAATGAGAGAGAAAATTTGAATACATGAAATATTTATGTAACAATATAGATGACTCTGTGACAAAATGAATGGTTATAAACAAAACTTACTCTAGATCAAAGGTCACAGAAAGGCAGCTCATAGATCTCACCCACAAGTGGGTTTTGTTTTTCCTACTTGGTATAAAATTTTAAAAATGAGCCACTATTTAAACTTTGGGAGATTTTATATACCAAGCAAGATTTTTGACTTCTTTTGAAAACCTTGGAGGCTCTGGCCTCACACTGGGGTCTGCCATCGGGCCTGGTGATGGTGGAACTGACTGGTGGCAGCAGCTCATTACCCAAGCCTATAGGACCCTGGTGTCCAATCCCCACTTCCCCCTCACTCTGCTTGATTCCACATTCTTTACTCATTCCTCTTTCTCACCTGGCCTATATGTGTGCTTGTGTCTGTGTACTTGGGAGGAAAGAGAGGGCATGTGTGTTAGACTGCCAGATCCCTGGAGGAGAGGCATCTGGAACTTGCAAGGGGATAAGGCATTGTCTATCAGGATTTTTGGTCAGTGTAAAGAAACAGATTTCAAAATCCCATCCCCAAATAAGAAAATATGTTCCTTTCACCTAACCTTCTTTCCTCCTGGCATGGAACCTACAGGACTCATGTATATAGTCATTCAAGAATGCAGCTGTCTCTTCTCAGAGCGTAACTTTCAGAATTCAGGAAAGATGCTGAAGTGCTTGGGGAATGTGTCCTGGGCTTTGCCATCCTCTAAGCTCTTGCATAGGCATGAGGGACATGGGCAGTTTTAAAAGGAGATGGCATTTACCCATCCAGAGAGTAAGCAGTTGAGTAGAAAATGCTAATTCTGAGACCTGGTGCTCTAGAGACATTTAAATTCAGTGGGAAAAGTGGGCAGCAGGTGCCCTTGAAGGGAATTGGGGCACAGGAAGCTCTCACTGGTTTTGAACTCTAAGACACAACCATTCTGTTTGCTTCTGACAAAGTGCAATCTAACTGTAGTCTGATGACCTCAAAGGGGACTCTTCAATGATTGAATTCAGGAGTCAAGAACCATGTTCCTACTTTTTCCTTTTCATTTCCAAACCATAAAAGTTAATGAGGGAAATTCAAGGCCTTATGGAGGATTAGAATTAAAAAAAAAAAAGAAAGAAAGAAAGAAAAGAAAAACCTTAAAAATAAAGAAGAAAAGCCCAGATGGTCTGATATGGACTTTTTAAAGCCGGCTGCAACCAGCACTGCCGAGGCCCCAGCCATTATTTTTTAGTCTCTCATTGACAAGGCGAAGCTTCCCTGCAGGCTGGGATTTGGGACTTGTTATCTCCATTTTATTGGCCTCTTTGCCAAGAATAGCAGGGCCGATAAAACACAGACTTCAGTCAGCAGGGAAAGAGGAATGGACACTGAGGCCCTGGGGATGGCAGAGAGCAGCCGCTCACACTCTCCATGGAGGCAGCAGAGGTTGCTTATTTAGTAACTGGCAGCGAGAAGTAATGAAAGGGAAGAAGAGGCAGTGAGGCGGGAGAGAAAGAAGGGAAGAAAGAAAAGAGAGAATGGGAAAGCTGAGGAAACTAGAAAGGAAAGGAATGAGGCAGAAAGGAAGGGGAGAGAAAGTGAAAGGAAAGAAGGGAGAGAGGAGGAATAAACCATTTTACCAATGGGTCAAAATTCTATTTCAGTTTCTTGAGCTGCCTTTCTTAAAAAGCAAAAGCATTAAGCAATTGCATAAGACAATTCTTTCTCATATTCCCCTGTGATGTTTATGGAAGAAATTGAAGGGGCTCCCTGCACTCTTAGAACAAAGTATACTATCTCTGTAAGGTTTCTGAGGTCCTGTGAAATTTGCCCCTAGCCAATCTCCTTAGACTAGCTCTAGACCTTCATCGTACACTGCCCTCAAGTGAAAACCCAACCTTCTGAAATCTCTTCAGTTTTTCTAACAAAATCTGTCCATTCTCACCTCTCTGCTTTATTCAGTATGTGACCTCTGCCCTGAACCTACCCCCTTCCTTCTCTGACGTGACTAATTTGAATTCAACCTTATGATATGGGTTGCTTACGGGTGAGTGAAGAGGAAAGTGGCAGCATATTCTCACCCTCTTCTGAAAATGTTCACAGGTTCAATATCTGTCCTTGGATGTGAAAAGCACGATTTGGAAACCAGAAAATTAATGGAAAGTCCAGAAAGCAGTGGAGTGGGAAGGGCTTGGGCAAGATGCTTCTGGAACAATCAGTAAAATCCCATTTTACTAGATACAGGGCCAGAAGCAGAGAACAAGAGGCTGTACACAACCATAATTGTCTCTACTCCTACCCACCTCCAACATCCCCCCACAGAGGAATGCACTGGTGTGATAACCACTTATGTGACGGTGGAGGGATGTGGCCATGAAAGCTGATTTTCTGTGTTTGGCCAGACTGTCTGTAAGACCATGTCTGTTATTCTGTGGATCACTCATCATGTACCCTCTGCATTTTCCCAAGGCAGTGAGTCTGGGATATTCTCCTGATCAGATGGCTTCTGTGAATCATCCTTTAGAGATTGCACAGTGACTTCCAGTTGGGTTTCCCCAAACCCCAAACACCTGGCAGCATCTACAACAGTAAAAAGTGTTCATGGACCACGGGAAAAGTGGTTTACTATCCAATAACAATAAAATTCTCCAGTGTAAGAATCATTTCCTTGCCAGTGAAACCTCAATTACTAAGATACACACATTAGAAATTCATAATATTTATGCTAAGGTCTAGGGCTGAGGCTTATTTTTAAACTAAAAATTGCTGTTGTCAGTAATAATATCATCTTTTGCTCTAAAATAACCCCAAAATGAGGGATGGGTAGCTGTAAATATGAAAAATATTAATCATGTGTAGATAATTATTGAAGCTGAGCAATGGGGTTCTCATTATTTTTATATATGTTTGGAATGTTCTGTAATAAAAAGACTAGAATATACATCATAATATATGCAAATGATCAAGAGAATGACATAAATACATTTCTGCATTTGAAATACATAAATCGTAACAAGTGAGAACATTACACCATGTTGGATTTTTTTTTATAACTTTTCAAAATGTGCTTATAGTTGTTATGACATTTGAACTTAAAAAGCCTAAAATCCTAACCATTTAGGTAGGTCCAGGTTATTGTTGCTATTTAATAGGTGAGTAAACTAAGATCAAGGGAATCAGTAACAGTTTTATAATGAAGAGCAAAGTCCACATGATGATCCTTGATGCCAAAAGACCCAGATGAAGAAAAGATGATGGTGGTGACTAACAGTAACCTTATGTTATAGATACTGAGGCTTGGAGAGTACAAGGTATCTTCCCCAAGATCTTTCAGATATTAAGTAGCTTAGCCAGGATTCAAATTTGGATACAAATAAATGCACATTAGCCACTAAACTACATACATGATAATAATCCTAACCAACACCGATTGAGCACTTATGTACCATGTACTGGGCTAAATCACTTGTATAGATTATTTAATTTAATACATTGACAACATTATGAGGTAGCTTTCTCACTGTCTCCATTTCATACATGAAAAGATTAAGGCTCAAAGACCTAAAAGAGTTTGCTGAAGTCACTCGACTAGTGAGTGGCAGAACCAGCCCTCTTAGCCACTGTGTTAAGCAGTTTCTGGTGTGCCTCTACTTAGCACCATCAACATAAGTATAGAAAGAACGCTGCCTCCACCAATAGCACTCTTGGTACTCTTCAAACATTTCATGTTGTTCATGCACATTCCAAGTTGTCATGGTAAGTGGAGGTCATACTGTTTAAAATTTGGGGTTGGTAGGCTAATATCAAGTAATGTTTACTCTTCTCATCTAGAAAGTTCTTCCCACCTGTTACAAAGAGTCAGATTTGAATTAGAAACCCAATTCTAAAATAAGAAAATAAATCAAACCTTTCACAGGGATCCACTGCAACTGAATTTCACCAGGAATTTGTATTCTAAGTATAAATGCAGCATATGTATCAATTCTTTCAGTCTCCTGAAATGGTGACTATAACAATGAGTTAATCCAATGATTTAGTACTGGAAAACGGTCTTTCTCTCAGTCCCAATTCCTGCCAGCATTCTCTAAAGCTGCACTATCATCATGGAAGACCCATCCAGCTCTGGCTGTCAGCTCTATGCCCCTCACCTCCAGTGTACTTGCCCTTTACTTCTTTCAACCATACACTCTCATAGTCCATCTCTGGACCTTGTCATTGACAAAAATGGCAGCAATCTTCTAAATCTCTAATAGGAACATCCTTCCCATTAGCTCTAACCTGTTCCACTGGCTCACTTGCTGAAGTGTCCCTCAAAAGCAGTGAATCTGTTTTATTCAGCTGTCTAATCTCTTAGCTTTCTTTCTATCCATCACCACTTCCTGTCTCTGCTTTCCTCCAAAACATTCATATATTCCATGGTTTCTCATCATGCTTACTTCCTTGCAAACATCCTCAACTTTATTACTTCTTTTCCCCCTTCACATTTTCCTGCCAACCCCAACCCTGGAAGAACTAAGTGATCGTATTTACTCTCATAGATAATATAACTTGGAGAACAAATCACTATGAATTCATGACAACAAAGTTCAAGAAGACTTCCAGTCCTTTCTGAAAATTTCACTGCATTTCTCTACAATGCTCACTCTTTCATTATCATCAAAGACTTAATATTTTTACCTCCCCTCACCACTTTTAGCAAATAATCTTATCTTATACTGTATTGAGCCATTTAGGAGCCATCAGCATGGAGCTTCCTCATGTGCCCGTGTCCACCTCCTTTAACCTACTTGTGTAAACATCCTTCTCTCCATGTTTTTTTCCTCTGTCTCAAGTGATTAGTATCTCTCCTCTGTCAAGGGGACTCTTCACATGTGCTGTGCATCATAAATCCCCTCACCTTCTCAAGGGCTTTACAGCCTTAGCTGTCCTTTTTGTCTCCTACATCACCAACCTCTTTCTTTTCACCAAATTATTCATATTAGCATATAAACATGATGCCTCTTACATTTAAATAAAATAAATCCATGAAAAGTGAAATGAAATGAAATAAAATACAGCTTCCTATATGATCTTACAGTTTTCTACCAGCTGTAGTACAATTCCTTTGCTTTTCTTCTTAGCCAGGTCTGTTAACAGAATTGCCTAATACACTGTTTCCACTTCTTCAGCTCCTTTTCATTGAACTGCAGTCTGGCACCCCTCCCAACTTTCGGCTGAAGCTGCTACACATTTCAGCAGTACCGAACCCAGCTCCTCCGTGTGCTGTCTCCCCTCTTGATCACCAGGACCCCATCCTCCTCTTGTTTTCCTCTCTCTCCTTTGACTCTTCCTTCTCAGTCACTACTTATAGGCTCATCCTTTCTCCCTGAGTGGTCAATGTCAGGGATCCTTTGGGGCTTCAACTTCCCTTCTTTTTTTCCTCTTAGACTCTCTTCATGTATTCCCATAGCTTTAATTCCCAGTAATATTCTCATCTCAAGATCCTTAACTTCATTACATCCTTGGCCATATTCACAGCCTCCAGGGATTAGGACATGAGCATATCTTTTTGGGGGTCACCATTCAACCTACTAGAGGGAGTAGGTCCATCTGCCTTGAAAAGGATTGGATCTCAGTGAGGTAATATATTCCTTTTCCTCTGCTTTCCGTATTATTGGAAAAAGTTTAAGACCCTACCAAGACCCAGAGTCACTTTCTGAAGCTACTGGGGAAGTGGCTCTCAAACTCTAATGTAGTTACTACCATTTGGGGGGCATATTTAAAGTCTCGACTGGTTAACCTTGCACCCAAAGATTCTAACTCTGTATGTAGTTAACTGACACCTGTTTGAGTCTGGCACAGACTCAAATGCTTTTTTCAAGTGTCTGTTTTCAAGAAACTTCCACTGGTCTATCTAAGTTATGGGAAATATGTGTCAATACTTTTTCCTGAAGTGACAACTTCCCTTTTCCCGAAAAAAATTAAGTGTAGGTAGAATCTTGTCTAAGGCAAGGTACTGAACTAGCATCTTTAAGCTGTATCATGTGTCTACTTTCAAAAAGAAAACAAGAATGCTCGAAAAATTAAAAACATACAAAAAGTGAGATGATCAATTTTGGTTTTTTTTTTAGAAATAGTTGCAGACAAATTAGGGACTAACTGGATTGGAGGGAAGAATTTTCAAGTTTGTTAAATATTCCCAAAGATGTCAGAGTTTGATACAAATACTCCAAAATGTTGCAGTCTCTTTTTCCAGCCCCTCCAAGGGTTCTACTACTTATAGACCTCCAATTCAGACAATCAGGGAGAGCCAATAATGAACCATGATAACCTGGAATAGCTCCATATTACAATTGCTTTATAGAGCTCAGGTGAAGTTATTCTTGCAGAGACCCAGGTATGTTCCCCTACATGGGAGAGTAAATCAATGCATCACATGGGCTATTTTGGAAGCATTCCATAACCCTAATTCCTATATGGCAATTCAGGGTTGCATCCAGCTGGGCAAGTAGTTTAACTAAATGGGGCTTGAAGAGATCTGATGGTAACTGTCCCCACTCTCCTGGCAAAGGCTTTGAATGTCTTCTGCCATTTTCTTATCTTTTTCAAGAACAGCCCTGCTTATACATGATGACGTTCTGTAAATTGTTTCTTTTTCAAAATTTTAAATATTCATTTTGACTTGATTTTCTGGATACAAATATGGCAAGGGGCAAACTGAATTTACTTTGGTACCATGCTCTTCTAAGAGTACATTCACTCATTTATTTAACAAATATTTATTGAACATCTAGCATCTGTCAGGCACACAATTGTAGGATGATTTACTTTCAAGCAAATTGAAAACCAAAGAGATTATTTTTTCTTGGCTGCACATTTATGCATTAATATTTGTATCATATGAATGGAAAAGATGAATTTAAAACAGTGTTAATTATAAAATGTATGACTAAAGTGTATGTTCACACTATTATTCAAAATGGTAAACTTCAGCATCTTTAGTTAGGAGTGCCGGCCTTAACAATGGACATCTGGAAAACAAAGTGTGTTTGTATGGCCACTTATGGTTGAATTCACAGTCTCACAATTTGTATTTCACCCAGAGAAAACAAATTGGCCAATGTTGTCGTGTGTCAGTAGCACTATTTCAGCAAGACCACAGACATTCATTAAATATTTTTAAATTTCAGCATATAAGTAATGAGGACTATTTTTTCATGCTGTAGATTCTAGCTATATTTGGTGATAAAGTGCAAATCTCCCTCCTCCCTCCCGTTCTCTCTCTCTCTCTCATACACAATTTGCTTATTATTTTCCCACAGATAACCAGAGCACGGATATTTGCCATCAAGATAGCATGGGCCTTAGTAGCTCAGCAAAGCAGTTTGCCTGACGTCTGTGATTCCAGTTGTCACATGAACCCTTATAAGGGAACAGCAGATATAACGTTGCCTCATTTTTCATTTCCTGTTATCTCTCAGATTGTGGTCTTCAGCTGCTCTGTTTTCCTGCACCTCAACTGCAGCTGACATTATCAGAGCACCGCCTGCTAGCACCACTGCAGCTGAGGCCCTGTCAGTAGTTCTGGGAGGCGAGAGCTTCCTTCCCGAGTAGCTAGGAGACCCCCTCTGGGCCAGAGCAAACTAGGTCTACAAATGCAGAGCAAAGAGAAGACACTTGACAATTAACTAAATAATTCCAAGGGAGGAAAGTTCTTGGAATTGTAAAGCTCTTTTAATTTTATGGAGGACTTTCCTACCTATATGTCACTAGATCTTCAGAGCAACCTGTAAGACAGCACTGGTAGAATTATATCCTTATGCTCTTATGAGGAGATCATGCTTCCCATGTCCTCGGGAGTTTGGAATGGTCAGGCTGTGGGATATAAGTAAGGATAAGTAAGGGAGTCAGTCAATGGTGAGACAGTCATGCCAAAGATGTGCAAGGGAAGGTGAATGTTCAGTGTGATGCTGGAAGGAGAGAGCAGTGAACAGCTTTGTGTTAGCTTTAACATGACTCTCAGAATGGACAGCACGTAAAGAACAGAAAGGGAGAAGGGTTGCTAATAAGAGAGAGGGAGACAAAACTATCATTTGGGAATATTTGAGCCATGCATTGTGGGGAAGGAGAAGAAGTTGATGGCAATGGACTGGCCCAGCCTATTCTTTCCTGATGCTTTTGCTTAGAGTTTACTGCTCCAGCCTGGACCCTAACTAATCTGTCAGCTTACAAATGCCATTCTCCCTCTCTCTCCTCCTTAAGAACGTATCTCTCTCTTGGCCATAGTTCTCTTAAATAGCAGTTCTCATTGCCTCCCAAGATGATGATATCAGATCCATGCTAACACAATAGTGGGAGATGTGGGGTCCTGCCTAGTCTCAGGATTGACATCTCTGCCCCTCCCCATAAACAGTGATAGTTCTTTGATTTTCTTTTTTGCTGTCAAGCCTTATGCCTTAGTCTGAGCATCGGATCCCAGTCTTGATCATGAACCCATTCTTCTGCATCCTTTAGGTCCACAGCCTCTCGATAGTTCCTCTTACTCCCAGGAGCGGCCATGTGAGCCTCCAGCTCAAGCGCTAGGGATCTGGTAGCTGCTGAGAAATGCTTTGGATGCTGCCTGCCTACCAGTCAGTTTGCCCACCTAAATTTTACATATCATCTGCTTGTCTTTCTCTAAAGTTATGTTTTTCCTACCTGTTGGGGGGCTTTTACATTTGTTCTAAATCTCTCCAGCATGGATATCAAGCTTGTATTATACCCTGTTACCACATAGCTTTGGTATCTACTTTTCTCCCTGAACCTACTATTGAGCTGTTCTCACTAGTACTTATTTAACCTAAATGGGACCTGGGGACCTATTCTTGGCCCTTCCTTCTTCTAGTCCTCTCAGCCTCCTTAAGCCAAGTTTGTCATGTGACAGAAAAATCAGAAGCCATCTCCAGAATGATTAAGAGAAAGTCAAATGTCAGTTGTACTTTGAGAACAATGTGCCACAGGATAGTTTGGGCCATGAGAGAAAACCAGTTCAGACCTGGCAAAAGAGCCATCACAGACGCATGTCCCTGGTGCCTTGGGGAGCTCCTCCTGCTGGTGCACATCTGTAAGGCTGGAACAAAGTCCTGCATGGGGCTCGAGGGCATGTCCCGCTACACCTATGCTCTCCAGACTTCCCCTTTATGTTATAAATATTTTCCTTCTTCAAAATGTACTGGTTCTATTGTCATACATGCACTCACTCAGTTGTAAGTGATAGACTTTACAGCTAATTGTGGTTTGATGAATTATTGATGCTGAAGATACTTGACACCTCTTTACAGAGCCCTGAAAGGAATGATGTCTGAAGGGAGCATTAATAGGCACTGAAAGGTGTGGATTGACATAAAGCAGAGACTGCATGCCTTGGCACTGTATTGTGATGGAGCAGGCAGACGGGGATGGAAGACTGAGCATGGAGGGGGTACAATGGCAATGAATATAACTATTGGAAATTCTGCTCTGTAATAGCTCTTTGCCTGACATGCTCCCTGAAGTAGAAGGGACTGTTGGTTTCTAAAATGTCCTATTTATGCCCTCCAATTGCTCCATCCCAAATCATTCTTGAGTTTTTCCTAGAACTGGTAAGTTTACAACTGAACTCTCCTGAATTAGAGCAGTATTTTCCCAAGTGTGAAATGCTACAGATAATTTTAGGTGATGCACAAGTTGAGCAAATAAAATTGAATCACACAGCGAGAAAGTTATTCCCTTTTCAATTCTCTTTTCATCCTTCTGATGGCACCAAGGGTAAATTCTCAGTCTAGAATTGTACACCTTTAACACCTTTCTAACACTTTGCTCTTCTCCTTTCTTAAAAAGAAAGTACAGACTTGAAGCTCAGAGACTTTGACAGGTAATAGTATGTTCCCATAAACTACTAACATAGTTTTGTTATATTGTATTTATTTTCATACTTATTGCCTTCTTATGGAAAGTAATACTGGTCATGTATTTGAGATAGTGAAAGCTTAAAAATAGGCTTCTAATTTAAAAAGAATAGATAGCTTTGAAAAACATTAGATGCATGATAGGTGGTATATGGTAGGAGGCATGGGAAAAACATCCATAGTGATATGTAAATGACTCGCAGCAAACACTGTCTTGGATCATATTCTCAACATTTCCACTGTGCTGAAAAATTCCTCTCTCTCACCTATCCTGGCCTTTTTGCTCTCCTTTTGCCTCAAATAATATTTCAACTGAAGTGCACCTTGATTAACCTGACAGTAAGTACCCAACCTCACCTAGCATTCATGCATTTCATGGTAGTGCTGCAAGCCTCACTAAAAGCTCAGATATATGCAAGGGGATGGGAAACTTAGCCAGGGGAAAGCCAGCAGCCTTGGTCTTCAGCCCAGGGGAAGGTAGAATGAGGATGGGGGAGGAAACATGTCAACACATGATGGAGAATATATGCTCCTTCCTGCCTCCCCCTTGCCCTTAATATCTCCAATTGCACAGAGAACAGGGATGGGAAAGGGAGACCACAGCCCGTGTATTTGGGTAATTGCTCTCTCAAAATGAAATGGCATCTTCTTTTATTTTCCTTACCCTCTCCTAATAACACCAGCATATTGTATTCCCCACACTGAAATCTTGATATATAAATCTTTGCCAGCACAGTGAGGTCTTGTTGGGTTTGGCGGTTGTTTCTGAAAAGAGTATAAGGGAACATAAATGTAAGTGAATCAAGCCCTCAGCTAGCATTTAATTGATAAGAACTAAAGCTAATATTAGATAACAAATAAATGGTCTGTTGCACAGGCATTTAATTAAACACCAAATTAATGCAGTAATGACCTACTGGAACTAACAGCCAGGAATGCTTTACTGCGCGCCAGCATCTGGACGCTTTCACCTTCCAGTCCCCCTCCCTTCTTCCCCCACCTCCATGGACAGATACATTATAAAGAAATATATTCTCTCATATCCTACATCCTCATGTTTTCATGTCCCAACTCCTCACACATAATAATCTACTTTGCCCACGGAACCTTGACCATTTAGCTAACGCTCTACAAAGTCTCCCCTATCATATGCCCCAACCTCAGCATTTTGGACTGTTTGAAACCCTAGTCCTGTAGCCCTTGGCTGATTACATGCTACCTTGAAGATTAATTGCAGACAGTGTTTTAGACAATGGTCTCAGGGAAAAGCATGCAAAATCATGAAGAGAGTGGAGAAATCGATACGTGGTTCTCTCTGGGCAGATCCAGGAGCTTTCAGTCATACAATAAAACACCTAATAGGTATAGGAGATTAACTCCACTCAGATTCATCCAACTCATCCCTGGCTTTCACATGACTCACCTGGGATGCACTCACACTGTCTTCATGCTAGCTCATGTCCATAAGTTTGAGAGAAGCTCGAGGGACACATTTTAAGCACCTTTTGCATGTACAGAACACACACATCCCTGTGTATGCTACATTCTGCTCAAGGTACATGAGACTTTGAATTTCCCTGCTGGACAGAGACCCAGAGCCTTTAAGTGTCACCCTCCAAGAGCCTCTGTTCTCCTAGACACAAACACACTTCACTGAGGAAACAAGCCAACAACCTTATATTAATACATTATTGTAATTCTAGGCCTAAAAACTGGATGTAGGTGAGTTACTAGAACAATTCTACAGGATTCCTGGGCCCAGCATTGTCTAATTCCCCACTCTGAAGGCTGAGGAAGAAAACTCTTAGCATCTGCAGTATGTATATGCTTACTACAATGGGTTTTCCACCTATATACAATCCCTGACTTGAGGGGTCCCTAAACAGAAAGCGGTTTTAATGAGCGTGGAACAATTTGTTCCCTAAACCTCCACCTCCCCTCTTCTCAGATGTGATCATAATTCAAACTGATTTTGACAAGCTGAGTTAGACACCATTTACTCCAGCAAGAACAGTATATAGTGAAAAAATCTGTCTATTTCTCTATCTGCTATCATAACTGGTTATGGTGTTAGACTTTTTTTTTACATCTCTATTACCATACTCTATTTCTCTTAGATCACAGTATCTCTCTCCTTTTAGGATCTTCATTCCCTCATTCCTCCCCAGAACTTCCCATGTAGATCCTCATACATTCCAGACCATTCCAGCCTTGTGGAGTTAAGAGTCTGAAAGTCAGTAGAGTAGTAACTTCAATGAACTGTTTTTGGGCTAATTTCCCTTTGTGAGGAGACTGAGAGGAATAAATCTTTAAGAGTGGAATTTCCTGAAATATTCAAGGTGAACAGGAGAGCTATCAGAGGCCTACCATAGGGCTCTCAACATCTTTTAACAACCTCTTATGTGTTTCTCTTTCTATGCAGAATTAGTCCTATATGGGTGGAAGAGGCAGATTCAAAGCAAATATACCCTACAACATATGGTACCATTAGATCCAATGGCATATATGGAGTCATATGGGTGACTTAGAAGTAATAATAACAGCTAATTTTTATTGAGGACTTTCCCTGTGTTGGGTACTGTGGTTAAGTTTTAATGAAATATATGTACATATAATATCTGACATATGCCCAACTTTCTATTTTCTTATTAATGCATTAGTTCCAGGGGATGTCTTGCTATGAAATGGTTACTTTTATCAGTGCTTACTGTAAGCCTTTTAACTTTCTAAATCATTCTTCATATTATTTGTTACATGCAATACTTTTCACACTTCTGTAAGATAAATTGGACAGGTGTTACCACCCCTTTTGAAATAAGTGTCTGAAGCCCAGAGAAGTTTAAAAATCACACAGCAGTTGAGGGATGGAACTAGAGAAGAAACCTGACTTCCTGGACAAGGTGTTTTTTCATGGTATCACATTATCCCTTGGGAGGCTGCTATAGCCACTGTTGAAATAAACTGCCTGAGAAAAGGCAAGCAGGTTATACATTATAAAAATATAGAGAGATATTAAATTGTCTCCTCTAATTTTTGTTCTTCAGTCATATGTTTTATCCCAGGATAGCAAATTGTTTACAAGCAATTACAGTAATTAAGCATAAATACACCCCAGTGAGGGAAATATTATTATCCACTTTTTAACAGATGGGAAAGCAGAAGAGGAGAGTGCTGGAATGACCTGCACGAGGCCACAGAGGGTGTCTTCCACGGAGAGAGGAAGGGCCAGAAACCTTGGATACTCCAGATTTGTCCTCACACTTCTCAGCAATCCACACTCTGGAAAGAAAGTTTGACTTTGAAAAAATGGAAAAGGAAAGAAAGGATGAAGGTGGTTGGTGACAAGGCCAGGGTGGAAGATGCTGGAAGGAACAATGCCAGGTGGAGATGGTTTGAGAAATAAGCAGCAACATAGCTTGATACCTCAACAGCATCGGAAACAAGGTCCAAGTTCATTCTGGGACTCCTGAGGTTGGCAGCAAAGGTCTAAATGGAATATGAGTGAGTCTTCTCCATGAAATAAGGTGCTCAAGCACTTTTTTCCAGTTCTGTGTATTCAGAATGGGCCTGAGCCCATAAAGAGATGATTCCTAGAACCACAGAATAAGATGACTGACTCGTGATGAAGATGCAATTGCCCTTTCTGAAGGGCTTTGGAATTTGTGAGTCAAATGTACAGTTGCATTAATATTAGGAAAATTACACCCAGGAGAAAACGCTGAAAGACAAGAAGGCTAACTTCTCATGCTGCATCTTTCTGCCCCATTATCACATTTGACAAAGAGTTTGAATTCAAGCAGAAAGCATATAGCCAAATAGAGTGAGACAGAAATGAAACAATGGCATTAAGAGTTAACAAAAACAAATCTTAAATGTAAAGTCGACAGGCTAGATTCATGTCACATTTCAGAAATCAAATGAAAAACAGTGAAGCCAAGACAAATAATTGTTTGATTTTTCCATTGAAATATTTGGGAGATTCTTTTATGCTATTTGTCATCTCTTATTGATGTAAGATGGATGCAGCATGCAATAAAACAGGAGGGATTTGAAAGCCTCCCTCAGATAGCTTTATGACATGGTATCTATAGGACAGAAAAGTAACCAGACACCCATTTCTACAGAGAAGCAGTTAGTTATGGCACTCATCAGCTCTATGAAAATTTATATAGCCACCACATACCAGCCACAGAAAACAAAGAGAAAGAGAGAAATAGGGAGAAGGAGAAAGAGAGACTATGAAGGTAGCCCTTCATTGTTAAAGTCATTGGGCTACACTCATCCCAGGGAGGGAGATGAGAGCAGGCTGTGTGGATGTCACCTCCAATTTTCTCAGAAGAAACAGGAAGATATTAAAAAGGGTATATGCCCTCTTGGAAAATCCTTTACACAGCTTTGTTCTGACCAACCTGGAACAAGTGTGGACTGTCATTACCTATAATGAGGTAACCTTAGATGGTTCCAACAGATTCTGAAAATTTATTGAGGGGAAAAAATGTAAACGTCAGCTAAAATACACAATTCTAGGGCTTTGGTGTTATGACACTCAGAACACTAAAGAATTATGTTTCTGTTTCAGTGGTGTGGGCAACAATATTTCCTCTTTGACTTCCATCACTCCTGAGATGTTCCTGCATGCTACCAGAAAAATCAGTTTGTGACTAAGAAGAACAGTGAGACTAATAGGACAGTGAAGTTGTGTAACCTACCACCAATTAAAAAACATTCCCCTCAACAACAAATCTTCAGATGTTAAATATAAATGATCTCAAAGATCAAAATGTGAGTAAACAGGGCAAAGTAGGATAATTAGAATCATAAAAGTTGATTGTCCGTTCTTCTATTTCAATTATTTTGCTGACTTGTAATTATGGCTTCTTAAAGTCAACAATGTGAATTCCAGCAAAAGAAAGCCACCAGCCTAAAAGAAGGAGTGAATGAATGAATAAATGAGTGAGTTTTATTATTAATAAATGAATATCATTCTCTTTGCTCCATCTACAACAGCTAGGCAATTTAGGGAATTTGCTGTTTGAAACATGAAGTTTCCTGATCCCTTCTTAGACTGTTCAACCATGCCTCCCACATGTAATTAATGTACCAGTTGGCATCTGGTAGCGTCCAGGCTGAGACACTGTGCAATCACGTATAACATCTGACAAGTAGCACTATGATGCCAAAATGGCCCATTGGATTATCACTCAGGAATCTGGGTTTGGGCTAGCTTTGATTTCCACCTGGTATTCTACCCACCAAATCACTTCTAGATAAGAAGGTTTCATTGAAACACTGGACGCTGGTCTGGATACTGTGGTTTCTCTCACCTTTGAACACAAGCGGTTGATGAGCAAAGGCATTGCTGCCTTCCAACTCACAAGAACAGACCTCTCTGGAAACAATTACCAAACCTCGTGGTCAGTAAGTAAGCTATAGATCTTGTTCCCAGGCCTGTATTTCAACAATATGACCAAATATCTCTATTCTGTAAAGCCTATATGCCTAAAAGAGAACAGTCCAATAAAAGAAGTATCTAATGACCTCCCTAGTTGATGAATCTCCAAATTTTCAATATGACATTTGATCAAAGTCCTTTGAAGATTTTCCTAAGCCCAGATTCCAGTTCATGGGTCAATGAATCAGGGTTACTGGGTCTCAAGTCTTTCTTGAACTTTCCTGTTTTTTCAAATACTTGATAATCATTATTATATTGTGATTAGTATATATGTGAAACATATAGTGACACCATATATTTTATGGACAACCAATGAAAGGCAACTCCTACAGCAACTTGCTACAACTATTTCTCCCAGTTTCTCACTTTAACAACTGGAGGCTAGGGTGGTTTAAGACAGGTGCCTCTGAATAGATAATTATGATGCTTTAATTGACTTATTTCTAAGCCACCTGCCACATCTTCCTTTGTTGGTCAATATCTTAATTTCCTTCACACTGCTCCTACCATAAAGAATAATGTTAGGCATTTAAGGAAATAAAAATTATCTTTTAATTAGAAAAGCAGTGGGGATTTATTTATTTGTTAACTTGCCATAGGTATTAAAAGGGGACCTTTTGTGGTTCTTTTCCTTGTTTCATAACCCATCATCTCTCCGTCTTTAAAATATGAACACCAAATGCACTTGGGGTACTTTTTGGAATACCATAGTTCCTTTTGTGATTTTAGTGTTCTCTCACCTAGACTAATCTATTCCTTTTCTTCCAACTGTGATGGAGAAAAACATACTTCAGTACTCAGATAACCTATTTGGATGATTTGAGAATATAACCACCCTTTTTTCAAATAATAATAGTTCTTCCCAAGACATATAATACTAGTCACAAATCTTAATAGCCTAGGTGGGTGGACTTTGTGCCTAAGTGAATTCATGACTAACAGTGTCATGCCATACTCATCAGTGGAGAAAATGAGCCAAAAAGCTCTACCACAAATAGTGGTAGTCTTAATAAAATACAAATCTGACCCTGACCCCCTCCACTTCAGGCTACCATGGATTTGCTGCTAAGTGGGTATCCAGGCCTCCTGCTTACCACTCCAGTCTCATCACTTAAGGTTCCTTGACACTGCCTTTGTGTGACAGTGACACCAAACTGCACATTGCCCACTGCTCCTGCAGCACCTCTCACCACCCCACAGCACCTTGCACACCTGCCACACCACCTCTCACACATCTGTCATGTTGAACTCTCCCTTCAGTCTGGAATGCTCTGATTTTGTTCTGGATAAGTAGTGAGAGTGCACAGTATACAGTATTTTCTCATTCATGTCTCCTTACTACACAAAACTGAAACATAATGCTAGGAGGTTTTCATTAAGAAATACTGAACCCCTGTTGTTTGTAAAAGGCTGAAGCTCCATCTCATATGGATCTATAATTCAAGAAGTAAACCCTTAGTAAAAGTTTCCCTGAATGTAAAACTCAAAATAAGTTTTTTCAGATCACAAAGTTTTAGAAACAGTTGTTTGAAAGTTAAAAATAAAAAATACTCAGATGGAATATCATCAAATAATTACTTCTTTTGTCTAATCCTTCATTAAGCAAATAATGGAACCCAGAACAAAAACATGATATGTGCCCTCAAAAATCTTACAGTCAAACTAAGATGAAATCCTTCTTAGTTATCACATTATAAAATGGCAAATTTGAAGTCCAAAAGGGGCAATGTACAAACAATGAATGCAGCTGGAAGAAGTAAAAAGGAATTTGGAGATCACAGAGCAGAAGAATGACACTATCACACATTTGGAAGCATTCCCTGGTAACCCTTTTGAGGCAAGGGGTGGCTGGGGGAGATGAGTTGAGGATTTCATTCACTCTAACGAAACAGAAGATTTGTGTTGGAAAATGGTGATGATAGGCTTGGAAAGAAGAAATGTAATTGCTCCTGTTTATTTCACATACTGCCTGCTCATATTTTCATATAAATAAGGCACTACACTGAAAATGATCTGTGATTCTACTTTTGCCCACCTTTGCCCCAGCTTTGACCAGCTTTGCTCACTTTCCCACTCGTATGTGTCTGTTTTGGCATGTACCAACTGCATGTTCATTAGCTAATGTCTGCTTTGTCGGGCCATCCAAAAGGGTGAAGTTCATTATGACTAAGCGACATGAAGGGCTTAGTCATCACAACCTAACAACTCAGGGAGGAGGAAATGTTGATAACCTCTGAGCTCTGCATTTTCTCTTCTCCACTTAGAGGTTAACTTGCTTTGCTATTAGTTTCCCAAAATTAATACACCTTCAAAACATAGACTGTCACCAGTCACATATTTTAATTCTACTTCTTTCCTTGTTGGCTACATTTCATTTCTCAGCTTTCCAAATTCCCAGACTAAGATAAAACAAACATATCTCAGAAATATATATACTCAGCTATACCTACATGGAGGAAAGTAAGGAGAGATACTTTTGTCTACTGGTTATGTAAACTTAAAATCAGAAGCCCTCTATGACATAAATATAATCCAAATCTAAGTAAATAATACATACTTTAGTTTTTCTGCAAATATTGAAATGGAATAATCTTTAGCCACATTAAAAATATAGAGGGAAACAGAGCCAAAAAAAGTATAGGATGCTGTTCATGATTTGAATTATGGCATAAATTAATAACTTCATATTCCATGGTTAGACTAAAAATAGGGAATTAGCACCTATAAGGTTATATACTATTACTTAGCATCTAAAATTATTCAAATTACATAGGAGTGGTCTTAGTTTCTAATATTACTTTTTTTGGCTCTGACACACTTTTAAAATATTTTATCATATTTCAAGATGTTACATTTAAAACTACCTTTTTCAAGTTTATAACAGTGGGGCACAGACATATAAGTTGAAATATTCTTTCCACTACCCCATCTTCCATTTTGCAAGGCAATTTCACATCTCTGTTCCTTCACATTCTTCTTCAAAATATTTGCAAACCATATATCTGATAAGGGGTTAACTTCTAAAACATATAAAGAAGTCATATAAACCAATAGCAAAAATAAAAAGCCAATTAAGAAAGGGGCAAAGACAGTAATCAAGACAATTTGGTATTGGCCCAAAAACAGACCCACAGACCAGTGGAACAGAATAGAAAATAAAAACATTAACCCAAACATATACAGTCAATTAATATTTGATAAAGGAGCCTTGGATATACAATGAGGAGATGACAGCCTCTTCAGCAGCTGGTGTTGGAAAAACTGGACAGCTACATGTAAGAGAATGAAACTGGACTACTGTCTAGCCCCATACACAAAGGTAAACTCAAGGTGGATCAAAGACCTGAATGTAAGTCATGAAACCATAAAACTCTTAGAAAAAAACATAGGCAAAAATCTCTTGGACATAAACATGAGCAACTTCTTCATGAACATATCTCCCCGGGCAAGGGAAACAAAAGCAAAAATGAAGAAGTGGGACTATATCAAGCTGAAAAGCTTCTGTACAGCAAAGGACACCATCAGTAGAACAAAAAGACATCCTACAGTATGGGAGAATATATTCATAAAAAACGTATCTGATAAAGGGTTGACATCCAAAATATATAAAGAACTCATGCACCTTAACAAACAGAAAGCAAATAATCCAATTAAGAAATGGGCAGAGGACATGAATAGACACTTCTCCAAAGAAGAAATTCAGATGGCCAACAGGCACATGAAAAGATGCTCCACATCGCTAATCATCAGAGAAATGCAGATTCAAACCACAATGAGATATCACCTCACACCAGTGAGGATGGCCAACATCCAAAACACAAACAACAACAAATGTTGGCGAGGATGTGGAGAAAAGGGAACCCTCCTACACTGCTGGTGGGACTGCAAATTAGTTCAACCATTGTGGAAAGCAGTATGGAGGTTCCTCAAAAAACTCAAAATAGAAATACCATTTGACCCAGGAATTCCACTCCTAGGAATTTACCCTAAGAATGCAGCAGCCCAATTTGAAAAGGACAGATGCACCCCTATGTTTATTGCAGCACTATTTACAATAGCCAAGAAATGGAAGCAACCTAAGTGTCCATCAGTAGATGAATGGATAAAGAAGATGTGGTACATATACACAATGGAATATTATTCAGCCATAAGAAGAAAACAAATCCTACCATTTGCAACAACATGGATGGAGCTAGAGGGTATTATGCTCAGTGAAATAAGCCAAGCCGAAAAAGACAAGTATCAAATGATTTCACTCATATGTGGAGTATAAGAACAAAGAAAAATACTGAAGGAACAAAACAGCAGCAGACTCACAGAACCCAAGAACGGACTAATAGTTACCAAAGGGAAAGGGACTGGGGAAAATGGGCGGGAAGGGAGGGATAAGAGGGAAAAAGGGGCATTACGATTAGCAGATGTAATGTTGGGGGGGCACGGGGAGGGCAGTACAACTCAGAGAAGACAAGTAGTGATTCTATAGCATCTCACTACGCTGATGGACAGTGACTGTAATTGGGTTGGTGGGGGGGACCTGATGAAGGGGTAGTTTAATAACCATAATATTGCACATGTAATTGTAGATTAATGATAATAAAATAAATTATATTTAAAAAATAAAAAATAAAAATAAATAAAGAACCAGTGATACTTGAAAAAAAAAAAAGAAAAGAAAGGGGCAAAGGACCTGAATAGACATTTCTCCAAAGATTTATAAAAGGCCAATAGTTGCAAGAAAAAATGCTCAACATAGCTATCATTAGGAGAATGCAAATTAAAACCACAATGGAATATCACCACATGCCTGTTAGAATGGCCATCATCAAAAAGACAAGAGGTAACAAATGCTGATGTGGATGTTATGAAAAAGGAAACCATTGTATAGTGTTGTGGGAGTGTAAATTGGTATAACCACTATTGAAAACAGTATGGAGGATCCTCAAAAAATTCAAAATAGAACTACCAATTCCACTTCTAGGAAGATATCCAAAGTACTGAAAACACTAACTCAAAAAGATATTTGTGTTCCCATATTCATGGCAGCATTATTAACAATAATAGCCAAGACATGCAGAGAGACTCCTTTATGTTTCTAAAAACAAATGAAACAAAAAGCCTCGTAGGCAAAGAGATGAGACTTGTGGTTACCAGAAGCAGGGGGTAGGAGGAAGGTGGTCCAAAGATGTAAAGTTTCACTTAGGAGGTAAATAAGTACTATGGATATAATGCACAACATGATGGCTATAGCTGACCCTGTTATACGATACAAAAGAAAGCTGTTAAGAGAGGAAATCCTAAGAGTTCTCATCAAAAGAAGAAATTTCTTTTCCTTTATTATTTTATTCCTTCTCTTCTTTTTATCATATCCACATGAGAAGATGGATGTTATTCAAACTTATTTTGGCAATCATATCATAACATATGTAAATCAAACCATCATGCTTTACATCTTCAACTTATATAGTAATGTATGTCAATTATTTCTCAATAAATCTGTGGGGGAAAGATCCCTTTTCAGTACATACTAGAAAGACATTCTTGAACTTGTCCACAGCTATTTCTAATTCATCTGATCTTCATCAGTCAGTTTAAAGGAGCATAAAATGTCATCTGCCTCATCCGTCACTGCATGTGTGTGTTAATGTATTTATCTGATTCACTTCCCCAAACTCATTTAAGCTTGATGCGGTTCTGAATCTTTCCCATCTCCTAATTTATTTCAGTCACTCCTCAGGTGTACTGGAGCTGAATTTCTCAGGTAGACTCATCTGAAAAGATTCCATGCCCTAGTAATTCTATAAGCAATTACCATCCTAATAGTCTGAAAGTTCTGCTTTGTACATTCATTGTTAGTCTAGTGCCAAACAGAAGTCCATTCCCCCAAAAACCCCAGACTTAATAATTTCAGGAGCCTTCTCAATGGAGAAATGGTGGTTTGACTGCTTTGAGATGATGCCTGGAGATGGTTAATGATGCTGTATCAGAATGCAGGACTGGTATGGACACTAATATTGACATGTAATGATAGGATGGCCACAACTGCTGATAATGAAAAATTCAGCTCATCCTGCTGTGCAGCTGACATGATGGAATGGAGTGGGCAGGTCTACTTTGCTCTCAGTGGCTCAGGACAGCTTCAGGAGACCTGTCTTTGTTACCATCACCACCCCTCACTGTGACTGCTTCAGAATCTAACATTGTCATGATGATTACTTCAGAATCCAACATTTATGACATGCTTATGAACTAGGTCCTAAGCATATTAAGAGGTAGATTAATAAGATGTAACAAGATAAATGTCAACATAGATAGCAGATGCTGTTTCTCAGGTCAACAACACAGGTAGAAAGTGCCACAGGATTCCAGAGCAGGAATGGGACAATCAGAAGAGACGCCAAGATGCCAGGCAGCTAGTGGAACATTAAGTAAGCCTTACAGAAGAGGCATGGGCATGTGCAGAGGCTGGACAATGGTGGGGCAATGATGTTGCTGTATTCTGCGTTGGGAATGCTCTTTAGGCAAACAGCTGATATGAAGGGCTCCTAGAAGAGAACATTGAGAATTAACATTGTATAAATGAAAATCCAGGCCATGGAAGGTTTCAAATTAGGGAGTGTGAATTTTAATTTTAGGCTAGAAAAAAATAAGAGACATAATACTCAAACAGTCTCCTTTCCTGGGACTAATCTGTCCTTGGTATGAAAGACTTCCTAGAAGGTACCAGATTTAGTGTTTTACTTAGTTATTCAGCAAAGGGTTTTTTTAATGCTTCCTGTGTGCCAAGAACTTTTCTAGGAGTCAGGGATACGGCAGGAAATAGGACAGAAAAGGTCTCTCTCATTATGGAGTATATTAATTTGGAAGAGCTGCCAAAACAAAAACACCACAGACTAAGTGGCTTAAACAACAGAAATGTATTCTTTTACAGTTCTAGGGCTGGACGTCCAAGATCAAGTTGCTAGTAGGGATAGTTTCCTCTGAAGCCTCCTTTTTCATGTTTTGTGGCTACCTCCTCATCACATGGTTGTCTCTCTGCTGTGCTCACACCCTTGGTGTCATATTAGACTAGGGCCCCACACTAAGGGCCTCATTTTAACTTAATCACCTCTTTGAAGACCGTATGTCCAAATATAGTTATAGTCTGAGGTACTGGGGGTTGGGACCTCAATATATGAATTTGGGGGGATTCATTCAGACCATAAGATTTTTTTCAGTATGTATCAGAAATCTATTTTTTTAGAAATTCATTTTTACTATTATTTGAAAACAATTTAAATTTTAATAAATGATTTTAGTGTATAAATTTGATTTTATTTTTATATAGATTATAAAGATGTCTGTCATTGATATTTCATGTGAAGGGTATTGCAAACCTGAAGAGAGATAATTTTGCACGTAAGTGTGTATCCTACGCATAGGGTGACTTGGAATAACATTCTAGTGGTGAAAGGAGCCTCATACTCTCAAAAAAATGAAGTTCTAGAATCCTCCATCATACCCAAAATGCCTGAACCCAATAGAGCACATAGCTGATGCTCAGCCTGAGATCCTCTTCACCTACACAATATGACCCTTCTCCCCTTTACCACCACCCCTCAACAAAACGAGGGGAAGAGTGAGCCCATATCTCTTCCACAATATGCCTGTGGTGACTTTTATTCTCCTCAAGAATTCTCTTGATGTGCATCATAACCAGATTTCTCTTGAGAGTGATGGGGACCAAGGACTAACATTGTTGAATGACCTTGTGTCCGTGTGCCCAAAGGATAGCCATGATCACAAGGCTCACATAAGACTATAATAAGAGACAAAAATGCTCTGAAAATAAATAGACTATATGTAATCTGAATTTTCTCATCTCAGCAGTCTGTGGGTAAAATGAGGTCACATTACCAATAATAATAAAATGTTTCTGCCCTGTAGCCGCACCTGAAGAACTGCAGATTCTCATTCTTCATTCCCCTGGCCCACACCCCACGGTCTTTGATCATCTTTGGGTTATTTCTGGGAGGCCCTAGGGTGAGTCTTAGCTCATGTTTGCTCAACAATAAATGCATATCTATCCTTTTTCTCCCAGCTCCTTGAAGGAGTGTATTTACCAGGATATTGGGGCAACATCTCTCTAACACAACTGATGATGTCTTCTCAGAGACTGCTGCCTCCCTGCCACGACCTCACTGCACCCCAGTTTCCTCCAAACTTGGCCATGTACCCCTGAAAAACTTGGCAAGAATGTCCCTCTCTCCAGGGCTTGCTCTTCCTCACCAAAGCACCCAGACAGCACAGCTAGTGCCCCAATCTCATACATCTTTTGCTAAAGTGTCCTCTGAAATGAAGAAGAGGGTTCTTCCCACTCCTGCCTCCCCTCAATCCCCAGATACCAGCCCTTAAATATAACAATTCATAAACATGGATGGCTACAGTAATGAGTGGAAGTGGAGCTCAGGAATAACCTGTCTTCATACCCCCAAATTTCATTTTGGCCTACCTAATCTTAACCATACTGTTATAGAGAGGAAAACAAATTTTTACCATTTATAAAGATGTGACACCAATTTTTATATCATGTATTCTATTATTTAGACATTAGTTACTTAATTTATGCCAAGTATTTTCTGTTAGGATAGAGAAAACAATATTTATTTTAAAGATTTTTCTATTAACAACTCGAGTTTAACTTATATCAGTCATCATATATTTTTAGTGTACCCAATAGGTGCAGGATATTTTACTAAGAGAGCTCATTGGTCATGTGCTGTGGGTAAGACAATCTTCTTCCTTTTTAAAATATATATTAAAATATTTTCTCTCTTTCCTAAATATTTAATGGCAACTGATTCTTCATATTTTCCTATATACAAGCAATAACTTTCTTCCTTTGCCTCAAAGTTAGTAGTATCAAAGATCAATGAAATACACAAGCCCTAGATGAGGAGTCAAGTCACATGTCTTGATGAAAAGGTGAAGTGACAAACATCCAGCCTGTATCACCTACACCCTGGGTCTCTGTTGGCCACCATCCAGGCAGACCAATTAACTGTACAAAGCAAGGAACTAGCTCCTTGCTTTTTTCACTGGTTTGAACATATTTGAGATAAAGCATCTACTCAATCCACCTCAAACAGGGAGCCTAGTGAATGTAAATGGTCACACTCGTAGGTCTCAGGTAGATAATTGATTAAACATTCTATCTTCCACCATTTACTGTGTATGGCACCGGAAAAATTCAATGTTTCAAAATATTCCCCACACCTGGAACAGTAGGCTGATTTCTACATAAATCTATTTTTGAAAGACATCTCAAGATGTATATTTTTTTATCTCCAAAGATAAATTTCTCTAAAAAAGTCAACAATTGTCCAGAAGAATGTTCAAAGAACCATAATAGTCTTTATATTTATAACAAGGAATCTAATGTTTCCCTAAGGCTCTGCTGGACAAATTCCAGCCCTTTAATTATCCATAAAGTAGTGATTATGGTCTGAAATCAATGGAAAAATCAGTAAGTATAGTGACTTCTACAGAGACTATTGATGATAATGATAAGAAATTTGGGCCACTTCAGAATTTATGCTATATTCTATGTTCCCTACCTCATTTGAACCTAACACAGTCCCTAATAATAATATATGTAAGTATTACTCTATCCATCTGAAAGTAGTACAAGACTTAGAGATTAGATTTAGGGAAGGTAAGTGCCTTATCCAGGGTTATTAGGTCAACAAAGACTACAGGCCAGATTTCCTGACTCTTGTTTTCTTTCTGCACTGTAATCAGTCTCATTTTGAAAGGCCATCACTGTTCCCCTCACTCACCCCTGCCTAGTGTTTCCATCCTTTCCCCCTTTCAGAAACTTAACAGCCATACAGATACAAATAGTTATCATCAAATTTTTTGTAACATTTTTATGTCAGCAGCTACCCTTAAACAGTAGTCTTCTTAATTCTACACAAGGAAATTCTTACAATAAGTTGTTCCTCCTCCCACAAAATCTTTAAATGTCATTTATTATAGCACTCCTTCTAGCCTGACTAAACTTACCTTAAAAATGAAAGTATGCCCTCCTCCCACGAATGTCTATAAAACTGGTCAAAATATATGAGAAATATTTGAATAAATAATGTCAAAATTTATTTTTACTAGACTCCCTGTTTGAGGTGGATTGAGTAGATACTTTATCTCAAATATGTCCAGAGCTATCTCCTTGCTTTGTAAAGTTAACTAGACTGCTTTGGTGGTGGCCAGCAGAGATCCAGGGTGTAGGTGATACAGGCTGCATGTCTGTTGCTTCACTGGTCAAAATATACAAACTGGTCAATAATTTCAAGAAATGGATAAAAGAAAAAGCAGAACTTAAATGTTCTCACCAAAAAAAAAAAAGCTAAATATGTGAAGTGATGAACATGTTAATTATCTAGATGGGGGGAATTTCTTCACTATACATATGTATATCAAATCATCACATGTACACTTCAAATATTTTACAGTTTTATTCATCAATTATACCTCAGTAAAGCTGATGGGGAAAGCAGCTATTTTAAACATGTTCCAGGAATTAAAAGAAAAGTGGTTATCTTGATTGAATAAATGGAGAATGGAAAATAAGGCAAATGATGATTCTAGAATGGGGTAAATACAAATTGCTAAATGATGTCACTGAATGGGTTTAACAGTGTATTGCAGAGGCAAAAGAAAGAAAAAACTTGAAGACAGATCAGAAGAAATGATCAAACCTAAAAATCAGTGGCAAAAATATTTTAAAATAAATGAACAGAATCTCTTTAATCTATAAGATAATATAAAAAGATCCAACTTACATGTAACTAAAACTGCTGAAAAGCATAATGGAATAAGAATGAAAAAATATTTGAAGAAATAATAACATTGGTAAAATACATCAATTTTCCAATCTAAGAATCAATATGAATCCCATGCAGGATAAATATAAAGAGAAACACACCTAGGAACATCAGAGTCACACTGCTAGAAATGGAAAAAGAATCATAAAAAAGAAGCTAATGAAAAAAGGCACATTACATACAGGAGAACAGCAAAACAAAGGGACAGCCAACTTATTATCAGAAATAATGAAACCCAGGAAACAATGAAATGGCATCTTTCAAGTTTTAAAAACAACAAAACAAGAGTCAATGTAGAAGTGTATATCCATGGAAAATATCTGTTAAAAATAAGAATACAATGAAGACATCTTCAGATATATAAAAGATTAAAGAATTTTTGTGCTACAACAAATGCTAAAAAAGATATTCATCCTGAGGCTAGTAACAACAGATGGAAACACAGATTTATGGAGAGGCAGGGGAAATGGTAAATATGTGGATAAATATAAAATTTTATCATTTTTCCTTCCTTCAATTTATTTCAAAGGCAACTATTTATAATAAAAGTAGTAGTATTTTATTATGAGACTTACAATGCATGTAGATGTAAAACATTTGACAGTAATTGCACAGAGCATGGAATGGAGGGAGTGAATAAATGAAATAATATTGCTATAAGGTTCCAATATTTTACTTGAAGTGTTAGAATATTAATTCTAAGAAGACTGTGACAAGTTAAGGAAACATATTGTAATCCCCATCAATCACTTTTTTAAATACAAAGATGTACAGCTACAAAGCTAATAGATACATTTTTTTAAAAGTAGAATTATATTCTATTTGGGTTAAAAGAAGGCAGGAAAGAATGAACCGAACAGCAACAAAAATATATTGGGCAAATAGAAAACAAACCATAGCAATAATTACATGAAGTGTAATGAAATCAACCCTCACATAAATATGTGATTTTTGGCAAAGCCTCAAACATAGTTCAGTATGATCTTTTCAACAAATGGTATTGAAACAATTGGATATCCATGTGCTCTCCCAAAAAATGAGCCTCACGGCATGTTCAAAAATTAACTAAAAATGAATAATGGACTTAAGTATAAAATCTAATAAAAACTCTAAAATTTCTACAAGAGAGCATAGAAGCAAATCTTTATAACCTTAGTTTAAACTAATTTCCTTGCTTACAACACCAAATGCACTGTTCATAGAAAAAGAAATAGATTAATTTGACTTCATCAAAATTCAAAGCCTTTCCTCCTTGCAAGACACTGTTAAGAAAATGAAGACAAGCTGCAAATTCTTATCTGATAAAAAGATTTGAATCCATAATTTATAAAGAACTCTCAAAATTCATTAATAAATACAGAACCCAATAACAAAGGAGAGACAAATGATTTCAACAAATATTTCACCAAGGATACACTGATAGTAAAAAAATTACATAAAAAAGATGCTCAATATCATTAGTCTTTAGGGAAACACAAATTCAAACTCCAATGAGGTATTATCACACATCTATTAGAATGTCTGTAATTGGAAGTATTTCACATAGTAAGTGTTGGTGAGAATGTAGAGCAACTGTAAATTACTTACATTTCTGATGAAGATGTAAAATGATATAACAAATTTGGAAAGAGTTTGGCAATTTTATAAAAGTTTAAACACACACGTACTATATAATCCCATCATTCCACTCGTAGGTATTTACCACAAGAAAAAATGAGCACACATGTCTATAGAAAGACTTGCATGTAAATGTTCATAGCATTTTATGTATAATAACCCAAAATTGAAAACCACTCAAATGCTTATTAACAGGGGATGGATAAACAAACTGTGGCATGTCCATGTAATGAAACACTACTCAGCAATAAAAAGGAATGAACTATTCATACACACAAAAACATGGATAAATCTCAAAATAATTAAGCAGAGTGAAAAAAAAGCTGATAAGAAAAAGAGTACGTATGGTATGATCCATTTATACAGCATTTTAGAAAATGCAAACTAATCTATAATGACAGAAAACAGATCAGAGCTTGCCCAGTAGTGGGGATGGTACAGGAAAAGGAAGGAGGAAAAGATTGTCAAGTTTTGTTAATAATGGAATTTTTCTTAATCTTGATTGTGATGACATTTTTATAGATTTATACATATGTCAAAATGTATCAAGTTGTACACTTTAAATATGTGCATAAAATGTTTATGTTAATTATACCTCAATGAAAATGTTTTTTAAAAATAAAATGCTCATACTAACACTGCTTGTAAAAGCAAAAATCTAAGGTACAGAAATGTCCATTAAGAGTAAAACAGATAATTTTTTGATTAAATTGATTACCATACAGGAATAAAAAAGGAAGAAACTGTAACTACATGCAAAAACGTGTATGAAACTTCAAAACAACAAAAAAACCTCAGAACATATATATGAGTAAAAATGGCAAATCACAGAAGTATAAACAATAATACATTACAGTTACGAAAATCAAAAATAGAGAAAATAAAGCAATATGTTGTTGAGAATATCTACAACTACACAATTCAGATTTATGGTTCTTCTGGGAAGGTGGAACAGGAATGCATTGAAGCTTCAAAGGGCCCACAGAGTATCTCAAATTTAATTGTGATGTTTTAATTTTTAAACTGGGTGTTGGCCACTTTTGTGTTTCTTGTATTGTTATTCTTTGCACTGTAGACATGTTTTGTAAGTATCCCTTTTTATTTACTCAGTATTTAATCAAATACATTAGCAAGTCTTAGAACTTGAACACTTGATTTAAAAAGCAGAGGTTGCCAGACTGACTTAACAAAGCATGACCATGCGTATACTGTCTAGAAAAGGTGCACTTAGAAAGACCAGAGAGTTTGAAAGTACAAGGATGGAAAAAAGATAAGCCATGAAAACAATAAGCATTAAGAAAGCAAAAGCATAAGCATATTAATATCAGTCAAAGCAGACTTCCAGATAGACGCACCATCAGCAGTAAAGAGGAATAATATTTCATAATGATCAAAGGGTCAATTCAACAAAGTAATGGGGAAGGGCTGGAATAATTATTTGCAAACACAGGGGCAAACTGATTGAATAATGAGTCTTCAGAGTCCTTCTTTGGTCTCTCTGAAAAGCAGAGTTAGGACCTGGCAGGACCATGGCTCTGTCAACTTTGCTAACCCAGCATGCAGCTCTGAACTGCCTGCATCTAGATTTCTTTTACTTCATATTCACAAACTTCTGTCCCATTCTTGAGAGAGAGAGAGAGAGAGAGAGAGAGAAACAATCCAATGACAATAAAGAAAGGAAGGAAAAAACGTGGGAGGCATTCATAAAGCAATTAGTATCACAACTAATTAGCATTTAATAATTCATTATAATATCTGAACATTTGCTCAAATTCTAAAGATAAGTTGCATAGCCTACAAACTTTTTATTTCTGCCTCTATTTGCAACTTGCTCTTTTGCCTGGATATTTTTCTCTTTGATTTTATGTTTGCACCTAAATCAGGAGTACAAATATTGAACTTAAAAATAAATTGATACATAGTTGAGCCCATGTGTGATCAGAAAAATCAAAATCATTTTTCTTTTCAGACAAAAGTATTAAAATGAATTACCATCCTGGCTAAGTGGAGACATTACGGTGACATGAGTAATATTCCTAGTTGCTGCAAAAGGCTGCAGTATTTGCTGATTACTCTATGGTAACTATGTCAGAAACAGGGCTTGGGGACAGATTTCATCTTCTAAAATTATTTCCACTAAGGAAGAGAAGCTGGCACCTTGATGACTGTTGAAGAATAAACAAAACAAAATAACTCAGGCAACTGACATAGGCTGGGGATTAGTACAAACTACCAACTTCACTGGCCCCTGTCCATCTAGGCTTCTCTCTTAATTTACTTGCTGATTTATACCATGGATGGATTTATCTTCTTCTTTTCCCCAGCTCACATATCAGATTTTCAGAGTTGGATTAGTTTTTCTCATTCCCACTCTCAGGAGAAGGAAGTACAGATCCATATAACCTGGGGTTCAGTCACACAGGGGTTGCTGTATCTGCAGAAATATCCTCCCCTCCAGCCACTATAACCATGGCAATCTGAATGGCTACTGGCCACTGAGAGGCTGCTCAGAGCTGAAGACTCTGGTCAAATGTTAATATTATTTCTAATATGAAAATATAGATATGCAAGCAATGTATAACCAATTGCTCACACATATTCTATCAACTGAGGTGTATATGTGTGTGTGTGCATTTGTGTGATTTGTATAAACCATACACTAAAACTTGTAACATCATTTAGTAGTAGTACACACATATACAGAGAGGGAGTTTAGCAATGCAAATATTTTCACCATTCATAATTTCAACCAATATTTGTTCATTTAACAAGAACCTGTGATGCAACAGGCCATGAAAATTAGAGGCTATGGAAGCTATAAAGAATTAGCCACAGACTCTCCTCCAAGCATCTCATAACCCAGGGTCAGAGATAAATCAAGGACTCTGAAACCTTACTTCCAAGTAGAAAGTGATATATATAAGAAGACAAGTATAAGGTGCCAAAGGAATCTAAAAAGGGAAACAGTAGCTTTGAGGGTGCAAATTACAGAGGAGAGACATCAAGGAACATTTTACGGAGACGTATTTTTTGAAATGGGGCAGGTCTGGTTAGATTTCAGTATAGGCAACTGGTAGAGATAACATTTCCATTAAAGCAAACTATATGAACAGAGCTATGGAAATAAGAGAGAGAGGTGCATTGTCAAGCATGTGGATTTTTCTAATTTGAGCAAAGCACAAGTTTACAGAAGAGTTTTGGGAGATGAAGCCTGGGCTATGGGAGTTTAAAATAAATGTGATAGCCACTGAGGAGCTATTCAAAGAATCTGAGTATGGAGATGACATGCACTGAGAAACAAGTTTTTGTCTCATTTATTTCTGTACTCCTCAATACCCAGGAAAGATCCATGTACTTACTTACTAGATGTCCAATTAAAAAAAAAGGTTTATAAATTTTATTGAATACATATTATGTGCCTGACCTTGTTTTCTAAACACTTTACACATAGAAGCTCATTTAATCCTCACTGCACCCTGATGAGGTTTTTGAAATAATTATCTCTATTCTATAGATGAAGTAATTGCAATGTAGCATTTAAATTAAACACTTAACCAAAGTCACACAGTTGTTGACAACAGAACAAGGACATAGGCCAAAGTCTTAACTAGTGTTCTCTATTGCCTCTAAACAAATAAACATCTATTAAATAAATAAAGACCATCATACCTTGAAGAATAAGACATTACACTCTTTCATCTCATGATTAGATCATGGATGAAATGAGATGCCACCCATTCAACTAAGTCACAGCCTTAGCTGTTATATTCTCAGTGACAGAAAAGAGGCACTGTTGGTTTGAGTCAGATTCCTGGTATCACCAGAAGAATGTGGTGAGTTGTTTTGCTCTGTTTTGTCACTGAATCCTACAAGATGTGCAAAAATGGCTCCCAGGTGCTACTGCTAGGCAGCAGCCCTCAAGAGCTGACCATCCATTATGATGTGACTGGCGTATGGCACCCCAAGCTAGGTGCTGTGAATTTATGAGAAAGACACAGAAGAATCCGCAAATGGCCTATGTAGAAGGGAAGGTGGAAGAGAACCCCTGGAGGTCCTTGGGATGTGGGAAATTGCCTCCTATTCTGCATGCAGAATCAGAATGTCTTCTCACACTGGGATAAGAAAATTATTCTGCAATTGGTTGAGGAGTGGGGGGAGGAAAGGGAGCGACTGTGGAATGATTCGAGGTTGATTTACACAGCCAGAGAAAGGGAAAGCAATTATTTGCTCTTCATAATTATAAAGACATCTTAGTTGGAACATGTAAGTTCAAACAGTCATCTTTATCACTTTATCTTTGAGGTTCCTTTTTCTTCTTTCCAAATAATACAAATGCCTTAAATCTTTCTAGGAAGACAGGGCCTTAGGGTTTCTGAAAAGAGGCATCAATCAAACCATGCCAGGAAGTACCTACCCAACACTACCATTCAGGTCCACTGTGTTAGAAATTAGAAGACCCTGTGGCAGTGTGGTAAAAGGAAGAGAGCATGAACTTTGACACCAAGTCAAATCCTGTTTCATCTCTTAGTGGCTGAGAGGCCATGTACAAGGCTTTCCAATACTCTGATCCTGTTTCTTCATCTCTAATATGGAGACAGTAATAGCATCTAGATGATAGAGCAGTGAGGAATTCAAATGAGGTGATATAGATTAAAGGGTTTGGTAACCATTAAAGTACTCAATGAATCCCTGTGTGCATGAGTTTCTAAGCAGTCGTCAAAATGTATTTAAGGTTAAGCTATTGGTAAAAATTTGTTTCCATCATATTTCCTTAGACCATAGAGCCAAGTTATTAGGGCTCACTATCCAGACACACCCATCCATAACAGCTTCATCAGTGGGATGAATTATCCTTTGTCAACTTTAAATGTTTGAAAGAATGAATGAGCCAACCCTTCCTCTCCTCTTACTTCCTGTTTCTGGCTTCACTAGAGAGGAACCAGAGTTTTTAGGGAAGCATTAACATAAAGTTTTAGAATTAATTTAGGTGAGATCAAACAATAGGGTAACAAAATGATACTACAAGATACACCTTCCTTCTATAGCATTTGTGTATTACTTTCCTATTGCTTCTGTAACAAAGTACCACAAACATAGTGGCTTACATATTACACAGTTATTATTTTATAGTTCAGAAGGGCAGAAGTCTCACTAGGCTAAAATCAAGATGTAGGCGGAGCCTCCCATGTTTCTTCTTTCTGGAGGCTCTGAGGAAGGCTCTATTACGTGCCATTTCCATCTTCTAGAGGCCGCGCATGTCTTGGCTGGTAGACCTCTCCCATCTCCTAAAACAGCAATGGCATCAATCAAACCTCTGCTTCTGGCATCCCCTCTCTGACTCTGATGCTTCCTTCTTTCCCTTGTGAGAAGCCATGTGATTACAATGTATCCACCAATTTATCCAGGACAATCCCCTTATTGCAAAATCCTTAACTTAATCACACCTACAAAGTGCAAAATCCATTTTGTAATATAACATAATGTAATTACATTACAATGTAATACATCTACATATTCTAAGGATTAACTAGTTTTCTCTACTGCCTCCTAACAAATGTTTAGTAAAGAAACAGGTATATGGGTATCATTGAGGGCCATTATTTTGCCTACCACATAGTTTTGTTTTGTTTTCTTTTTTCTTTTTTTTTCTTGCTCCTGGACTTAAAGATATCACACCAGTCTTTAAAATAATTCTCACCGTGGGTAGAGTTGCTTACCTAGTAAAGAAAATACTCTGAGCACATTCAAAAAGTGGACTTTGATAGCATTGGTAGGGCATACATTTTTGTAGAGCTTTTTTTCCCTTTAGACCTGAGCTAGGCAGCTCTTTATATTGGCTTTCTAAAAGCAGCCCAAACTCAGGTAAATACATTCTGAATTACTTGGAGAATGTAACCTCCCAAAAAGACAGAGATAACAGTGACCTTCTATCCCAGAATTTGGGCCTTGTGTTCAAACACTTAGATGTAGTGCATATGGGTTGCTTAATAAACCAGAATACTTATGTTTTGGTCATGCATATCCTATAATAATAGCCAAAGAAAAATAGTACTGAGAAAGACTTTTATTATCTTTTATTTTACCCCCTAAAATCTAATTCAGAGCATGGGAAGAATGCCCACACTAAGCCAAATTTTATGTTCATTAACATAACTGAATATTAGTGCTATAGCCACCTCCTCCTACTCCACAGTGAAAATGACCCTCTTCCTGTATTACCATCAATAAAAACACAGTGATGCCCTGGCTGGGACTGACCAGACTGTAACTGAGCTCTGAGTCCCTAGGGCAACAGGGTGATTTTTATTTACAGTGACAAGATGATCTTTACACTTGTTTCTCTTTGGACTATATACACACAGCTCTATCCATAAGCCAAAATAGAGCCAAGCTAGCTCTTTCCGCTCTGCACTTTACTTAGCTGACTAGGTGTCAGCATTAATTTCTTGACTGTGCAGAAGTTTCATCTCTCTTGCCCTGGGGATGTTTTCTTGACCTCTCCAGTCCTGTGATTGGGAGTGGTTTGGTCTTTTCTCATAAGCTCCAAGCATTTTCTTTCTTTTCCATTGCAATTATTATCTCCTGTGACATTTACAAGGACCTGTTCTGTTGAAGCTAGAGCTATAAACATGCAAGGAGCCGCTGTGACCCAGAATTCTTTTCTGCTTTAACATGCCAGTTAATAACTACAGGGGCTTTCAGCATGAATTTGTGTTTTAAGTCCTCTGAATATATGTCCAGCTTCAAAGGCAACCAGCCAACTATGCTTTCATAGTCGGACTCTTCAAGAATATGTTTGAAAAAATTACAATTAAACATAATTATGCAAATAAAACATTTATTTGGTTAACTCTACAAAAACCTTCATTTGTATTTTTTTTTTAGTTGTAAGTGAATGAGGTTCACAAAATGGCTGGAAAAGAGTTTGCACTGGGGTTAATTTCAAAGCTCAGGACAATGATGAAAACAGTGTTTGCTAGATGTGAACTGAACTTGGACCACTAATGAGTTGGGCCATCTTTAACAAGACATTCACTTCTTAGAACTCTGTTCTCCTAATTTGCAAAAAAGAAATTTATTGGTCTACTTCATCACTAAGGTTTAGTTCTAATATTCTAGAAAAAATAAATAACTACCTAGCTCCTCTCAATCTTTATTCATATTTTCTGTGGGAGTGTTGCTTGCCTGTTACAGCTGAAGAATTCAGCAACAGAGTACCTCTTCTATGTTCAGTCCTGTTGACCTCAATGTTCATGCATTTTTACTACCTAGCTATAGGCAAGAACAAGCTTGTACGAGCAGGCATTTGCCTTTATGCATGTAGAAATTCATTCAGAAGACTACAGGTTTTGAAGGGAAGTAATGAGAACAAGTTGGTCCCCATGTACTAAAATGTACTTAGATGCTGTGGGAAAAATGGAAGTCCCTATGATCAGGATCCTCACCTGAACCTAAACCACTTGATGATGTAATTAGCTTCCTGCTAGGCTACTGCTTCTGCACCCATTAGCAATGAGCTGCTACTGACTTGAGTCACTATATAAAGAGCTCTGTGCAGTGCTCTGGGCAGAGGCAGAGAGGAGGTGGATTATGGCCCTGCAGACTGTTGGATGCAGATATGATTCTAGTGCTCCACCTACCATAGGGAGAATAAAACCGGGTATAAACCCTTTAACCCCAAGAAGGTTCCATTGTCATTTCTTGGTCTCACTGAATCTATAGTGAACTTGCACAGGGCTGAAACCCTCAGGCAAGACAGATGCTGCATTCTCCATGACACCATGACTTTGGTTCACCACTTTATATTCTGAAGATATCTCAATATAAAATTTTGGAGAGTGAAACTTTGCTTTTAAGCAAGATAAACACTATTTGTCAAGGGCACTATAGTTTTCCATTTTCAAAAGTCCACTCTATTTTCCTGTCATTGCTTTTTCTCTCTTAGATTTTCCTGAAATTAGGAGAGAAATTTGCCCTTAGCCTCCAAGATAGTTTGTATTCAAAGAGTTTACTGTGTTCCTTAGCCCCTACTTTGTGCAGCAGTGTTCACCTGCTGCACATCAGTGTTATTACTCATTATGTCTCCCATTCCGCAGGCAGTATGTGTCCTGTCGATTATTCAAGCCACATGACGCTACATAATTTCTGTCACATGGGAGGGTGTAGATAAAGTGAAGGTTCCTGTGGCCAGGATTCTCACCTGGCCTTGGTCAACTAGCTCACTCATACATGTGGGCAATACGTTGTTATTGACTCTATCTACAGAGTTCTAGTCAGTGATCTCAGCTGCTGCACGGCTGCAGGAAAGCAGAGACTGGAGTGGTAGCAGCAGTGAAGATAGAGACTGTGATGGCTGTGGGGGGCAGAGGCCCAGATGCAGAGACCGGCTTGCTGCATGCAGACTCGCTCTGAGTGGACAGGATTCTAGTGATCCACCTGTCACCCTGGGAGTAAAATTGGGTTTAAACCCCTTTCACCCCAAGAACATTCCACTGTCATCTTTTGGCTTCATTGAATCCATAGTGAACTTGTCTGGGACTGAAACCCATTGTCAAGACAGAGGGATAATCACAGGTAAATACTGGTCCATCTTGTTCTCAAAGTAGAGTTCTAGAACCAGAAGTACTGCCAGCATCTGGGACCTTGCTAGAAATGCAAATTCTCAGGCCCCCTCACAGATTGACAGAATCAGAGATTCCAGAATCCACCCAGCTTATTCTGACACATGCTAGTATTTGGGGATCAGTCACAGACCAATTTCTGAATCCTTGAAGAGATAGGTAGTCTCTCACCACTAACCCAAACTTAGTAAAACTTTGTTACTTACAGTGGAAATGTGTAATGACTTAAGTTGTGATTTCATTCATTCATTCATTTGTCATGGTGGTTTATTCATGAGGATAAAATGTTTGCCACACAGGCTCCCACCTGCTGCACACCATCCACAGTAGGCGTCAGTATGAGTTTTTAAAGAAAAATCCTCATTGATGTTTAACGATGAAAAATATTACTATCTTACCAATGGGTTTCAGCTCCAGGCAAGTTCACTATGGATTCAGTGAGACCAAGGAATAACAATGGAACATTCTTGGGTTAAAATGGTTTATTACCCAGCTTTATTCTCCTGGCAGTATGTCTAGAATTACGTCTGTAGCCAACAGTCCACAGGTCTGTAGTTATCCTTCATCTCTGCCTCCACCAAGAGCAGTGGGCAGAGCTCTTTATATACATAGTGACTCAGTCAATAATAGCTCATTGCCTACAGGTGTGGAGGCAATAGCCTAGCAGCAGGACAGTTACATCATCAAGTAGTTTAAGGTCAGGTGAGGATCCTGGACATAGGAACTTCCATTTTCCCCACAATTACTAACATTATTATCTTACTATAAGTTAACTTTTAGTCATTTCTTTTAAATGTGGTTAAAGCTCCAGAGTCTGAGGCTCTTTTGTGGGTCACTGCATGGACATGAGGCTGGAGGGGTACTTGTTCCCTCTTTCTAGTCCTGAGGTTTCCTCCAAATCAGGCATTTTGGAGAGATGATAGTATGTGTGCTCGCCTATGAAAAACCCCAATATATTATCAAAATCCACTGTGAAAGAATATTGGATTTTTTAGAGCCATCCAACAGGGATACATGTAACCTTTATTGCTTTGTTTTATTTATTTATTTTTTGCTTTTATTGTTTTAAAGTACAGATAATCTGGTTTCTGTCAGTGAATCATTGTATATGTATTATTTTGGTCAGTGACCCTAAATAATGAATATAGTTGCAAAAAAAGAGGCCCTGAAAAGGTGTGGGTTTATGTTAGAATGTGTGTTTATGCATGGACAAACATTATTACAGGAAAGAGTGAAGAGAAAGGTTTGTTCTCCTGAAATACATCACCAAGATTCCTGAGAGTTAATTACTTCTTTTGAGAAATTAGCCCTGATCTGTCACTGGCTTACTGACAGGCAGTGATTTTCTCTGGTAAACACCTGGAAGCAATTGCCTTCAGCTGCTTACCTGTGATTCAGGTATATATAGGAACACACACACACACACACACACACACACCATAGATGCAGAAGTTTTTAAAGTTATGCAAATGCATGGTCAGAAGCAGGCACAGAATGTTCAAGAGACTTGAGAGGTTCCTAAGGAAAATCAATTCGGTAAGTCAATACAAAATGTTTAAGTACCTCTTCTCTACTCGCACCATGTTCGGCAGACAATAGACACATTTTTTACTTCTGCTTTTGCCATCTAAAATGGGAGCTCAGACACAGGAGGGGGAAGGAAGGATGGATGGAAGGAAGAGAGGAAGGAAGGGAGGGAGGGAGAAAAAGAAAATTTAAGGCAGTATCTGATTGTATGGGAAGGATTATATATAATATAGGAACTTGGAGAAAGAAGATTTTGCATGAGATAAATAAACAGGTAAAGATTCCTTGGAGAAGTGAGACTTGAGTAGGGGGGCCCTACAGGAGAACAGACAGCAAAAAAAAGAAAAGGGTTTCCTCCCACAGTGACTTCCTAAGAATTCATTCTCTTCTGATTCAGCCAGAAATTGAGGAGAGCAGATGCAGACCTCTTTTATTTAAAGCATCGGACTATTTAGCTTCTGTCAGTGAACAGATAAATTATATTGCCACTTATCCCCAATCTCACAGTGGCCTTCGATACTGCAGAAAGGACATTTTTACTGCAGGCAAATTTATCCATTCCTTTTTCAAAAATAATAGATTTCTATTGATATATTTAACACATCTGTCAATCCCTGTGCAAACTGCCAAATCATGTGTTAAATTTAAAAATAGAGCTAAACACTTAAAATTCATCAGACTGTAATAATTGAGCTTAGACTTGAAGAAATATGAACAAATGCAAGGCATAGGAACTAATTTAACTAGATCTCTTCAATTCTGTGGATCCAGATTCCTGACATTTCATGGAATGGAAACCATCCATTGCTTTCCATTGGGAATACCATAACCGGTACACTATACAGTCAATAAGAAAATCCTATTTCCTTCATAATTCTAAAAGAGATAGAAATTTCAAATAAGTTAAATGAAATTCTCTCTTCTAACATGGTAGGGAACTGTGATAATCTGAAGAAGCAGATGTTTCAACATTTCCAAGATTCCTTGAAATATAATTTAGTAAATTAGACTTCTGAACTATCCAATGTAGAATTTAACTTGAACCCCACAAGTTAGTCAATACTATATTTCTTTCTTTGATCCCAGTTCATTGTGAAGTCATTCCCTACTCATTACCTGGTTAAATAGGATGACAAAAAGATTAGTGTTTTAATTTAGAGTCTTAGATCTTCAAGAAACAATAACCTTTATTACTTTATAATCAGTTACTACTACTCTCCATGGGTATGATTTGTCCGTCACATCAAATAACATAGTTATTAGATGTGTACTTTTGTGAAAATCAGGGTATTATTTGACACAACCTCCATCTTCATGGGACCTTAAATCTAGTGTTCGAGACAACATAAATAGCTATGAGAATACTATACATCAAAACAAAATTCGGTAATAATTTATGAGTTTTAAGTTAAATTATATCACACATTAAGGTTAGGTGATTATAAAAGCATTTTTTAAAGGTATCTTGTATAAGTCCTCGGACAGAATATGCACTCATTAAACATGTGCTGAATAATGACCAATAACAACAAAGACAATAGTACAGAGGATGTTAATTTTCCAACTAAGCTAAAATGGTCAAGGGAGAAATTATTAAGTTGAAAGGATTTAGACTTAAGAATAGCTTTTTAATGGGTTGAATTTAAAAAGACAAAATGGACTCAGAGTAAGTATCACAGATGAAAGAGGATAAGCAAAATCTTTTTCGACCCACACTGTTCAATACCATAGCCACTGTTCACATGTGGCTAATTGACTACCCACTTCCCAAATGATCAACAGCCACATGTGGCTAGTGGTGACCATATGGAACTGAGCAGATATAGAACACATTGATCAGTGTAGAAGTTTCCACTGGACAGCCCTAGCTTACATTCTCGAAAACATACTGTGTGTATGTTAAGCAGGTGGACTCCTAGATCTAAAACCTGAATTCAACAAAGTTGCAGGATACAAAATTAATACACAGAAATCTGTTGCATTCCTATACACTAATGATGAGCTAGCAGAAAGAGAAATCAGAAAAACAATTCCATTCACAACTACATCAAAAAGAATAAAATACCTAGGAATAAACCTAACCAAGGAAGTGAAAGACCTATACTCTGAAAACTGTAAGACACTCATGAGAGAAATTAAAGAAGATACCAATAAATAGAAACACATCTCATGCTCATGGATAGGAAGAAGTAATATTGTCAAAATGGCCATCCTGCCTAAAGCAATCTACAGATTCAATGCAATTCCTATCAAAATACCAACAGCATTCTCCAACGAACTAGAGAAAATTATTCTAAAATTCATACGGAACCACAAAAGACCCCCAATAGCCAAAGCAATCCTGAGAAGGAAGAATAATGCAGGGGGAATCTCGCTTCCCAACCTCAAGCTCTACTACAAAGCCATAGTAATCAAGACAATTTGGTACTGGCACAAGAACAGAACAATAGACCAATGGAACAGACTAGAGAGCCCAGATATAAACCCAACCATATATGGTCAATTAATATATGATAAAGGAGCTATGGACATACGATGGGGAAATGACAGCCTCTTCCACAGCTGGTGTTGGCAAAACTGGACAGTTACATGCCAGAGAATGAAACTGGATTATTGTTTAACCCCATACACAAAAGTAAACTCGAAATGGATCAAGGACCTGAATGTAAGTCACGAAACCATAAAACTCTTAGAAGACAACATAGGCAAAAATCTCCTTAATAGAAACATGAGCAACTTCTTCCTGAACGCATCTCCTTGAGCAAGAGAAACAAAAGCAAAAATGAACACATGGGACTACATCAAACTAAAAAGCTTCCGTACGGCAAAGGACACAATCAACAGAATATAAAGGCATCCTATAGTATGGGAGAATATATTTGTAAACGACATATCTGACAGGGGGTAAACATCCAAAATATATAAAGAACTCATATGCCTCAACACCCAAAAAGCAAATAACCTGATTAAAAAAATGGGTGGAGGATATGAAGAGACAATTTCTCCAAAGAAGAAATTCAGATGGCCAACAGACACATGAAAAGATGCTCCACATCACTAATCATCAGGGAAATGCAAATTAAAACCACAATGAGATATCACCTCATGCCAGTTAGGATGGCCAGTATCGAAAAGACTAAGAACAACAAATGCTGGTGAGGATGTGGAGGAAGGGGAACCCTACTACACTGCTGGTGGGAATGTAAGCTAGTTCAACCATTATGGAAAGCAATATGGAGGTTCCTCAAAAAACTAAAAATAGAAATAACATTTGACCGAGGAATCCCACTCCTTGGAATTTACCCAAAGAATACATCTTCTCTGGTTAAAAAAGACATATGCACCCCTACATTTTTCGCAGCACTGTTTACAATAGCCAGGCTATGGAAGCAACCTAAGTGTCCATCAGTAGATGAATAGATAAAGAAGATGTGGTACATATGCACAATGGAATACTATTCAGCCATAAGAAAGAAACAAATCCTGCCATTTGCAACAACATGGATGGAGCTGGAGGATATTATGCTCAGTGAAATAAGCCAGGCAGAGAAAGACAAGTGGCAAATGATTTCCCTCATTTGTGGAGTATTGCAATGAAGCAAAACTGAAGGAACAAGACAGCAGCAGACTCACAGACTCTAAGAAGGGACTAGAGGTTACCAAAGGGGAGAGGTGTGGGAGAGCGGGTGGGGAGGGAGGGAAAAGGGGATTGAGGGGTATTATGATTGGCACACATGGTGTGTGGGGGGGTCACAGAGAAGACAGTGTAGCACAGAGAAGACAAATAGTGACTCTGTGGCATCTTACAACACTGATGGACAATGACTGCAATGGGGTATGGGTGGGGACTTGATAATATGGGTAAATGTAGTAACTGCATTGATTTATCATGTGAAACCTTCATAGAGTGTATATCAATGATACCTTACTAAAAAAAATAGAAGGTGGAAAGTTTGGCCAGTTGGCTTTCTATGAATCTATTTTCTCATCTATAAAATGAAGTGAGGAAGGATATAATATGAACTATATCTCTTCCAGCTCTAACATTCTGTGTCTGTGTCTATATAGTAAAGTCAATAGAGCAGCTGGTTTGCATACAGGAGTGTGGAAGATAAATTTAAAAAAGAAGAATGGAAAGAGACAATAGAGGAAACATAACAGGGTTTTTACCCATCCTGTGGGCCATAGTGAGCGTAGAAAGTCATTGGCAGCCTTTGAAGAGAAAATTAATATAGTCAGTGTTGCTGTCCTTTGCACTTTGAAATCTCCCTTTCACTCATGTATCACTTTTCTCCCATTTCTCAGCTATCATTGGGAAGTTGCATCTCCGTCCTTTAAATATCATATATCCCTAATTTCCAGATGTGTCGAATGAGTCTTCTGGAAGCAGTTATGTAAATGGAGTAAGGGGTGCAAGTGTTTATTGGGCAACTAACTCCTGTGAAAGATAAAAGAGAGAGGCAAGGAGATAGAATTAGGTAAGGGAGGCCTTAGACTCTGTGCAGAACTGACACCAATAAAGGAAAATGTAGAGGAAGTAGGTTTGGTCAGGAGAGCCTTTGATCATGATACAGATGTGATAAACTTTCAGCTAACTCAATGGGGAGCTCAGAGCAATAATGGCCCATCAGATGAGTCCTTCTCTGGGCAGAAATAGTGAGGCCCTAGGACCCTTGCTGTACTCAGTCTGGGGCAGGGTATCATCCATGAAGAGCACGGCCTCAGTTCAAGGGCCAAGGCAGGTTATGAAGATGATGCGGCTGAATGATGTCTGATAACTGCATTGTTTGCATTTAAGTAGTAATTTCAGTCATGAAGTGAGATCCGAGCAGCACATCTCCATGGCTAACCCACCAGCTTGCAATTCCAGTGCTCCCACCACCATTCTTCATTTTGCAACCACACATTTGGGTTTATTTTTGGCTCATCCTCCCCCAGAGCAGCATAAGGCAGGTCAAGTGAAAATAAACCTGTTATTAATAAATAATGGGACATCAAAGAAAGAAAGAAGCTCATGGAGAGTTCCCTTGCCTCTGGTCCCTAAACCATTCTTACTGAATTGTGGTAAGCCAATATTCTGTATGTGCAGCCTTTCCTCTGCAGCTGACAAGTCCTGAGCTAGATTGTTAAAAAGAGAAAAAAGGGCAGTAGAGGAGAAAAAGACCCTCAATTTAGTTATATAAAGGCACAGGTCTCCCCTATTCACATCTATGTTAATGAACCCTCCTACGTCCAGGAAAAACCAGAGCTGCCAAATATCCACCCCATGTGGGCTGCCTCTTAGATAACTGCAAATGTCTCTTTCAATTGTAAAGGAAAAAAAAATGTCACAAATGCATATCCCTAACATTAAGCAGAATTGAACCTGGGCAATTTAATATCATGCTGACTTTGGGCATTTTAGACATTGCCCCAAAGGGAAATTTTTCCTTTCCCCTTGAAAAGAAGACTGCACTAAATAACATGAAATTTCACCAAGTGTCAAAAACATTCCATGTGGATGAAGCCATTAGTCCTAAATAGGCTTACAATGGGTTGAAGATGCAAAGCTGGTTACATATGTAGAACACAAATTTAAACTGAGGATGGGTATGGGATAGATTCTATCACTACTCAATGCTCAAGACCAGTGATTGCCAAACTATAATCCTCAAACCAATAGCATCACTGTCACTGAAATTTGTTTAAAAATTCACACACCTTTCACCCAGATATACTGAATCAGAAACTCTGAGGATGAATCCAAACAGTCTGGTTTAACAAGCCCTCCAGGGCATATTGATGCTCAAAATTGAGAGCCAGAGACTTAGTTCAAGATGAGATTGTTTGAAATGCAACAATGTTGCAAAAAATATCCTCATGCTATATCATTTAGCGTACATGCTAGTGTATCTGTAGAATAAACACCAAGAAATCCTGTTCTGGTTTAAATGGGATGTAATTTTTCCATTGAATGATATTCCCAAAACATCTTCCATAAAGGCCCTAAGTCTGACCATAATGGAATGAGAGTGTTTTTCCCTCACAGCAATTAACATGCTATGTTATCTATCTTTTTAAAGGTTTTCATCTATTAAATGGAACATAGTTAAGCATTCTGGCTTTACTTTTTACTTCTTTTATTTCAGTGAGGTTGAGCATATTTGTTAAAAAGCTATTTCTTTATGAACTGTATACTAGCCTCTTTTCCTGTGTTTTCTATTGAATTGTCTTTTATTGATCTGTCAAAACTATATATTAAATAATATAACCTTTCCTCTATCATATAAATTGAAGTTTCCAGGTAGATTATCTTTTCCATTATGGCTATCTTACGTTTTTACGGAGAATTTCATTTTGTTATGTTGACTATGTAAATGTTTTCGTGGTAAAACTTTTGGGGTGATGGATATGTTCATTATCATGATTGTGGTGATGCCTTTATGCATGTATACATACGTCAAACTTATCAAATTTATTTATTTTCCAACAGAAGTGTGCTCAGCAATGAACATTTTGATCCACTAAATATTTAGACCCAATTGGAAGTATAACAAGGAATGCCAAACTTTACCTTTTTCACAATTTCACCTATATCCAGCCCTATGTTCCCTTAGAAATCTGAATATTAAGATTGTGAGATGATTTTCCTTTGACACTCAAGAATCCAAGCATGACAAGGATTTGTTGATACATTGGATACTTACATTTCTGAATAAGATGCAGAATCAAAATTCAGTATGGTCTGAGGGTAGAAGGGAAGGAGTTTTTCCCATCTTTCCCATGCCATGAGGAATACTTCTTGGAACTTCCCCATTGAGAACAGACACAGAAATGCTTCAGGACCCTAACATTGGATAGTAAGATGTCATTGCCTGTCTATTCAGTATGTTGGGTTGTGAAAAGGGGTGAACTTGCCTAGGGACTTATTTTTTCATTGGAATAGCCCAATAGACACACAAGAATCAGGGGTCTCCTCAGTAGTCTCAGAAGCATTGAGAAAATATAACCCTTGTTCCCTTTTTCTGCCATGTCCTCGTGGATTTAGAGCAAACTTTTTACTCTTGCCCTCCACTTTGGTAAAGGCTTGGCAGCTTTTCTGCCCTCTGACAACTCTTCACTTTGATTTGGAGCCAGGGAGCAGACATTATAAGGACAGGTAAAAACAGAGCATGGCACATTAGCATTTCCAGTCTACCACACTGGGAATCTCGGCATTTTCAATATATATTTAAAATAACGGAGTGAGACAAGCTACTGCCTTCCCTCAAAATTGCCAACGTATGCTCCAAGATCTCCTGCATTTTGCATTGTGTCAGTCTGTGTCAGAGGTTTCAGGAAAGGTAATATAGAAGATGAATGAAAGTCTATCATTGCAGTGCCAAGATGAAAAAGTGACAGCTCATAATGAAAAGAAAAATAGTTTCCATTTTGGGCCTCTGTAAGTAAGAAAGTGACAGAGTCTTGGGAACTGTGAGCCTGAAAAATGGTCCCTTTGACAGACATGCCTGTAAGTGAGAGGGCCCTGCATATAATACCACCTATAATAGAGGGAATAATGATTATTTTAGGCATTGCATGATTTTGAATAAATCCTTGACTACTCCCCAGAAAATGGAGCTGAAAGGAATCTAGGAAGAGTGGTGGGTTAATTTAAGGAATAAATGACCACATTTTTTTTTAGTCTTTTAAGCCTTAGTTGGTTAGATTTATTTCTGTCAGAAATGACCAAAAGCCAATAATATTAATAAAAAAATTTTGCCTCAGCAGTAATAAGGAAAAAATGTCACTATAGAATCTTCTTACAGGATTTTTTTGTCTCATTCTTTGGGGCCAAATCTTTTGGAACTAAGTTCTAGATTTGCTACAGTAATTCTGCTTGTAAATTAATTTAAATCTAAATTTAAATTGAGATAAGAGTATAAAAGGCTGGGTTTTTTTAATTCAATACTGTATTTCAAGATCCTTGGAATTGTCTGAGAAACTATTTTCATTTTTCTTTAATAACTGATGTTACTTGAATGCAGCCTTAGATGTTAGCCTGTTTTCAGTGTTTAAAATGTCTTAGCCCTGTATAATTTCTTTATCCACTTCAACACAAACACAACCAGAAACACACTTCCAGCTTATTTAACAAATGCTAGGTCACTGGTGCTTTCCTTGTGTGTTTGCTCTACTGAGAACACACGCTAGTGTATCGATTTTCTTATACACAATCTATCTAGGAATTGAGGTTCCTAGAGTTTCTACCTTCTTCATTTCAACCATCAGCTAAAAGAAATAAATGATCACTAAAAGGAGTGATTGCTGCCATTGAGAGCTGAACTGTGGAGCCTGAGGGAGAATATGAAATTATTTATCACAGTCTTAGAGCTGGAAGGGACATAGAGGTCTGGGCTCTGCTCTGCACTCCTGGTGGCAAGGAACTGAATGCACCTCTCATGCCAGTTCCATTGCAGAGCAGATCTAATTAACAAAAGAGTTTCCTGATTCCAAGTCAATGTCACTCTTCTTCCAAAAGGTACTCTTTGGTCCTGTCTGGCCCCTGGAAATACTGGGAAAAGACCTATCCTTCCTCCATATAATAGCCCTGCATCTGTTTGTAACTAGCTACCTTGTCCCATTGGACAACCCTCTTCAATCTTTTCCCTAAAGGGAAGTTGAATAAAGACCACCAAGAAGAGCCATGAAGGAGAAAGATTCAGAAGAATCAACAGTCCATCTCCTTCCTCAGCACCTCCCGGTGGGCTGTCCCCTCCAGCACTTGCCTTCCTGCCCAGGGAGAGAGTGCTCATCCACATATGGGCTCTGACCAGAGGACAGTGGAAAACACGGGCTCTGGGAGATGTGTGCTTGTGTACGGCTCCTCCTCTTACAGATTTCGTAGTCATGGGCCAATCATTCTACTTTCCAAACTTCATCTGTAGAATGGGGGTAATTCCTGTTGGGTCTGGTTGTTGTGAAAATCAGTTTACATGTATTAAGCTCCTGGAAAATAGTAGGTATTCAATAAATAATAGTTTCTGTTTGCTCAAGGCTTACAGTGAATTTTAGTTACCTTTGTTTCTTAGATAAATGTGACATAATAGGTATTCTGAAAACATTTGGGGAGAAAAGAAGGGAGGACGAGATGGTGAAAGGGGCATTTCAGTTCATTTTACAATGGGGATTAGAGAGACAGGAAAAAGTAGGAGTGTGTAAGTTGGGTTCTTATTTCCTTATATTTCATTTTTAAACACTTATGGCCTAAGTGACTGTGGTGTTGGGTGCTGGAACACAGTGCCTGGGGCAGTCACTGGCGTCCACCTTTCCAGAGAATATTCCTGAGCAAAAATCAAAATAAGAAAGATAATGAACGACTCTGGAGAAAGTACATTTTGGTATAAGCAGGCTCAGAAAAATAAAGACTAAAATTCTGGGTAAGTACAAAGAAGCAGGTCCTGATGCTGAGATGTATTAGTCAGGGGCAATCTGTCCAACCTAGTGCAGGCAGCTTCCATTCTCGAAATAAAAAAACAAACCAGACAAAAGGCTGGGGAAGAGATTGTATTATGCCGAGAACAATACAACTCTGAAAAGATGAAGAGATGACCTGATAGATCTTCCATCTCTCACACTCGTTTGGCAAGGACGAACAGTACAAAGGAAACGAGCATTTTCTCAGGATGCTGGGAATAAGAGAACAATTTCCTGAATGGAGATTACTGCTAATCAATGGGTGCACCTCTGAGTTCATCAATATGCAAAGGCTCTTCATCAGGAATGAGAGACAGCAGAGGGGACACGAATACTTATCCAAAGCATGGTTTTGCCTCCTATTCTCCTGCCTGCTTACTCTGTTTGCTGATCTCCAGTCCAGTTGGTTTAGTTCCTACTGTGTCCACATGCACTCTTTTTCATTGTTTAGAAAAGTGACCCACTTTACCACTATAACCAACACATATACACACATACACACACACACACACACACACACACAAACACACACACACAAACACACACAGACCGGGTCCCACTCATGCTCATGTGCATACACTCTCACACTCACAAATGCCTTTCCAACTATCAAAATTTAAATCACCTACAAGGTGTAACTCAGGCTTAGGTTAGTTATCACAACCTTTGTATAAAGGTCTCATGGAATTAATGAATTCACAACAGCATATAGACTGCCTGTCCCAGTGAGCTTAGCCATAATTAGACAAGGTGCTTCCTTTCAAGAAACTCAAGGAAATGATGGTCTGATTGGTGTGACAGGCTTATTAAAGGCATAATGTGCATGTGCATGTGTGTGTGCATACATGCCCACACACACACACACCTAAGACCAAGCCTTTTCTTTTTTTTAATATAATTTATTTTATTATCATTAATTTACAATTACATGTGCAACATTACGATCACTAAACTACCCCTTCATCAGGTCCCCCCCACCAACCCCACTACAGTCACCGTCCATCAGCGCAGCGAGACCCCACAGAATCACCACTTGTCCCCTCTGAGCTGCACTGCCCCCCCCGTACCCCCCCAACACTACATCGGCCAATCGCAATGCCCCCCCTTCCCTCCTATCCCTCCCTTCCCGCCCATCCCCCCCAGTCCCCCTCTTCCGGCAACTATCAGTCCGCTCCTGGGCTCTGTGAGTCCGCTGCTGCCCCGTTCCCTCAGTTTTTTTCCCTGTTCCCACACTCCACATATGAGTGAAATCATTTGATACTTGTCTTTTTCGGCCTGGCCCATCTCACTGAGCATAACACCCTCCAGCTCCATCCATGTCGCTGCAAATGGCAGGATCCGTTCTCCTCCCATGGCTGAATAATATTCCATTGTGCACATGCACCACATCCTCCCCATCCATCCATCCACTGATGGAAACCTAGGCCGCCCCCACTTCTTGGCCATTGTAAATAGTGCTGCGATAAACATAGGGGTGCATCTGTCCTTTTCAAACTGGGCTGCTGCATTCTTAGGGTAAATTCCTAGGAGTGGAATTCCTGGGTCAAATGGTATTTCTATTTTGAGTTTTTTGAGGAACCTCCATACTGCTTTCCACAATGGTTGAACTAATTTGCAGTCCCACCAGCAGTGTAGGAGGGTTCCCTTTTCTCCACATCCTCGCCAACATTTGTTGTTGTTTGTGTTTTGGATGTTGGCCATCCTCACTGGTGTGAGGTGATATCTCATTGTGCTTTTAATCTGCATTTCTCTGATGATTAGCGATGTGGAGCATCTTTTCATGTGCCTGTTGGCCATCTGAATTTCTTCTTTAGAGAAGTGTCTATTCATGTCCTCTGCCCATTTCTTAATTGGATTATTTGCTTTCTGTTTGTTAAGGTGCATGAGTTCTTTATATATTTTGGATGTCAACCCTTTATCAGATACGTCATTTATGAATATATTCTCCCATACTGTAGGATGTCTTTTTGTTCTACTGATGGTGTCCTTTGCTGTACAGAAGCTTTTCAGCTTGATATAGTCCCACTTGTTCATTTTTGCTTTTGTTTCCCTTGCCCGGGGAGATATGTTCATGAAGAAGTTGCTCATGTTTATGTCCAAGAGATTTTTGCCTATGTTTTTTTCTAAGAGTTTTATGGTTTCATGACTTACATTCAGGTCTTTGATCCACCTTGAGTTTACCTTTGTGTATGGGGCTAGACAGTAGTCCAGTTTCATTCTCTTACATGTAGCTGTCCAGTTTTTCCAACACCAGCTGCTGAAGAGGCTGTCATCTCCCCATTGTATATCCAAGGCTCCTTTATCAAATATTAATTGACTGTATATGTTTGGGTTAATGTTTGGATTTTCTATTCTGTTCCACTGGTCTGTGGGTCTGTTTTGTGCCAATACCAAATTGTCTTGATTACTGTGGCTTTGTAGTAGAGCTTGAAGTCAGGGAGCGTAATTCCCCTGTTTTATTCCTCCTTCTCAGGATTGCTTTGGCTATTCAGGGTCTTTTGTGGTTCCATATGAATTTTAGAATTATTTGTTCCAGTTCATTGAAGAAAGCTGTTGGTAGTTTGATAGGGTTGCATTGAATCTGTAGATTGCTTTAGGTAGTATAGCCATTTTGACAATATTTATTCTTCGTAGCCAAGAGCATGGGATGCATTTCCATTTGTTAGAGTCCTCTTTAATTTCTCTTAGGAGTGTCTTGTAGTTTTCAGAGTACAGGTCTTTCACTTCCTTCGTTAGGTTTATTCCTAGGTATTTTATTCTTTTTGATGCAATTGTGAATGGAATTGTTTTCTGATTTCTCTTTCTGTTAGTTTATCGTTAGTGTATAGGAAAGCAACAGATTTCTGTGTGTTAATTTTGTATCCTGCAACTTTGCTGAATTCAGATATTAGTTCTAGTAGTTTTGGAATGGAAGCTTTAGGGTTTTTTATGTACGGTATCATGTCATCTGCAAATAGTGACAATTTGACTTCTTC